>JAODUG010023903.1:0-20628 GCA_027564795.1 Aphredoderus sayanus
ACACACACACACACACTGCAGGGGACAACAAATCAGGTGAGAGGCGACAGGATAAAACAGAGCATTACCACAAAGTAATGCTCTCCAATAGTAGCTTCACCCCTCCATATTTCCACACAGTCTTCCAACTGGCTGTTCAATGTTCACCACTTCCCTCTCCATCTCATCCACCCTCTCTCTTTGCCTTCCACTGTTGCCTCCCTTCCGCTTTCATTTCCAACTTGCTTTCATAAATCCTCTCTACCCCATTTCTTCTGACGCTCTCCCTCCCTGACTCTCCATGACATACCGAATGAATCATAGCACAGTGGCTTTAGTGGACAAAGGGCAAGCCATAAAATGATCATTTATAACCCTGCAGCCTCCCACCCTGCATTCCCCATTTAACTCATTTGAATGGATACCCAAAACTGGTGAAAAGAACCAATCCATTTGAAACTAACTTGGGATTCCTGGCCATGAGAGCAGTCCAAAGCATTGCTATTTAATAGCGATACCACCCACTGCCAAGACAGACTCTTTTCACTTGGGCTATCACAGTGTTAGCCCATATAATGTGTGATTAAATGTGTACATATCTGGAGGGGTTTCATATGTATTAGAGTACAGTCAGGAGTGCAGGGACTTTGCAGAGGACTCCTCGCAAAGTTGGAGCTCAAGGCCCCTCACCTAAATCCACTAAAAATGTATCTATTATCTTATTATACCGCTGCCAATAGACTGATTGCTGTCTACCTTTAACTGCCTATATTCAGCAATGTGAGAGAGAAATTAAAGAGTAAAAAAATGACTAAATACATTTGCGTCAGCACAACAGTAGCCAATTCTGATACTGTAGTTCAGCACAAAGGATCGCACCGGCACTATGAACACTATGAAATAACACACAATCAATGGAGGGAAAGGAAAACATTTATTCTTGACAATAAGTAAGCAAGTGTGTTTATTGTAGACTAGATTTTAACTTAACAGGTAACGTTGAACAATTTAGTTAAATCTTTTCAAAAGTATACCACAGCTACCTGCTGCTGCTGCGGTAGTAAGTTGCATCTGTGGAGATGCTGATGATAGCTTCCTCTCTGGCTGGTCTAAATAAACATGTCATCTTCGGGTGTTTTGCTCGAGCTTATTCAAACAACAGTGCATTGCTGCGCTTTTGAGCACCTCTTGCATATTTTCTTTTACTCATGTGTAACGGTGGCCAGCGGGTAGCTGAGCAGTAAGTTAAATCTCAGTCTCCGACACCTCGTAGCAGAGCCGGCACAAGCCCTAAAGGGTCCCTAAGTAGGATTTCATTTGGGGGCTGCCTACAGCTTCAGCGCCCCCAATAACATTGATTATTCTCAATGTTAGACCATCCGCACACCTACTGTAAATCTAACACACCCATTATTTATATAATTAGTTGTAGCTGTGTTGCTTACATCATACCAATTTAAGCCTGGCATGTTTTTACCCTTCTATGGTTTTTATTGTAAAAACGTAGCAATCTCGCAAGAGTAGTCTGGTGTTGTACTTAAGATAATATTCAAAGTGGTAACAGCAATAAGTGATATACTGAATGTGGTGTACTTACAAATAACCAAATAAACCAGCAGACAATGAAAGTTAACCACTGTAATTGCTTTTGGAATAAAAAGTTAAACAACAATAAGCTACAATTAAAATAAAATTAAAACAATCAAATAAAAAAGGTCTACCTCCCTCAGTAAGGTGTATTTGTATAAAAGCAAATCCAAAAAACTGTAGGAAGATAATGATATTTTAAGATGAATAATTATTTTTGAAAGCTATATAAAGAACACATTTATAAATAAATCTACTTTAATTCAAACATTTTACACTTATTCTTTCCTGGAATCTTGGATTAAATTGACATCATAGCAAAGATGATAGCAAACGGAATTTTTTTAACAAGCAATTTACTATTGCAACTTACTGGTCTTTCTTGGTATTGCTAGTTGTAAATATATGCTGTATATATTACTGTTGATGGAATGGAATGAGTTTAGTTTACCAACATACAATATTATACACACAAAATGACTGTTGTTAATGTATATGCATCAAACAGTATACTAACAAGAAGTTAGCATGCTTTTATTTCAAACCAACTATGAATAGGTAGCTATATACTGACCAGTCAAAAGAAGAAATGGCAATAGGTAGCAGTAGCTAACTTTTTTTATAGTTAAAACTACTGCAGGTGGATTAAGATGCTAGCATATCTCAGTTTACAAAAGTTAGCAGTTATATGGATTACATTTTAAATCCACATAGATGTACTGTATAGCAAAGCTTACTAGAGAAATGTATATTTTAACCAGAGCAATCTGTTATAGGCCTACATATTTTGGTAGGCTAGCTAATGCTTAAAACGATACATACTACGAATGACTGATATTATGGCTTGTTTATAGCTAGTTAATGTGAATGGTAAAAATACGGTGTCATGCAACCATACCTTTATTTTGTTTTCTTATTTTCTCTGCTTATTTTGTTTTCTTATTTTCTCTGATATTCCCTAAATATCTCTCATTTTGAAGAGGTTAAGTGAATCTTTGTAGCAGCATAAATAGAGTGGAAGAGGAAGATGTGGGGAATTACATTTTTCTTTTCTTCTATATTCTTTCCTTATATATGCAATAGGAAATAGTCTTTGATTTACATGTTCCTTAAAATGGCCTTTTAATTTGTCTTGTGTCAGTCAGTGTATGATCTTCTCTCTCTCCCTCTCTCTCCCCTCATATGTTGAAACAAAAAAGTCGGCACATCGGCCAACTGTGGTATTACGTTATTACATGCTGCATCGTTTTTCTAAGGCTGAAGGGACTTGTTTGCTTTGAGAGCAAGCAACTGCACGCGCTGAAGAGAGAGAGAGAGAAATGGTGCAGTGCTTATTTATGTGTTCATTGCAGCATCTAGTCACCAGCGAGGTGCCGCAATCACTTTTTAAGCTCCCCCCATTGGCAACCTCTCCTTCCTCTAGCTCCCACATACACAATGGTTTTTCCATACTTGGTCAGTGGTCATCATTCCTCTACACACAAAATCCATACCTCCTTGTGATGGAGCAAAGCAGCCATCACTGTGCTAAACATCTATCATTCAGTATGTGGACTTGTTGGTGTGTGGAAGCGTGTGTACTCTGACACCCCGGAGGGCAGGGAGAGAAAAACCCAAGTATGTGTTAACAGGTTTTATTTAAAAACACTGTAGATGTGGTGGGATGTTATTGCTCCATTCTCCAAAGGGGTAGTCGCCAGTTCGGGTTCACCGCGATAAACACACATAGAATGAAACACCAGACTCAGTGAAGGGCAATTGAAGGAGTTGTCCAAACACAGCCAGTACAGGCTCAATGTCAAATGTTCCGATGTCACAATCACCTTGACATTTGTTGGTTGGTTGTGTTAGAGAGTAGCCTCCCCACTTGCTTTCTCACGTTGGTCTTCTCCCTGGACTTTGGCTGTTTATCAGTCCACGTTATTTCTGTTCTTGTGTTCTGGTGAACACATCTGTCATGGTCAGAGTACTGTTCCAAGCCAAAGAACGGCAAAAATACCAGGATGTGTTCTTGATCCACCTCTTATATCGAGGATGCTTGGGATGGTGACTTGGCCAGCGAGATCGCATCTGATATCCCAGAAATCAATGCAAGATGTCTGGAGAGTCAGAGAAAGCTCACAAATATACTTTTTGTTCAGGTAAACGGTATCCGTAAATCAGCATCTGAAATTTGTTTTGTAGAGAAATGGGCTGTGTAGTCTCTGAATATTTGCTTATTTTATTTAAGAAACAGCTAATTTGTCATTTTTCTCAGAAATATCGATTAGCTAGATAGCGTCATTCAGTTCAGTTCAGTGGAAACGCTAGTTAAGATTAGCTAAGTCATGAGCCCAGGGTATTGCGCAATAGCAAAGCACATGCATCGCAGTCTACTGCTCGGTTTCTTGCAAGACCATTCCCACACTTGGCAAGAACGTACCTCTCAAGAACACAAGTACGTTCCTAGCGTTCCTGTAATTGATAAACAACCTTTGTATTCTGCTGGTAAGACTTGTGTGAGTCCTCCAGGACGCCACAGTACCTACTGTACATGTGTGATCAAACACTAGGCACACGGAGGCTACTATACTTTTCCGAGGAGCACAGATATTGTTTTTTAATGTTTACACACATGAACATACGCTTCTTTATACTCTGTGTGATTATGTGTGCTTGTACTTCTAACCTTCTTTCACCCTTACAGACTCCAAGTTTACTTGGTCTAATAACTCACCCAGCGGGGAGAGCAGCTGTACCAGACTGATACTCAGATAATAGCCACTGTCCTACAAGTCTCAAGGAATCCAAGGTGGCCTTCCTCACTCCCCCCAATGTCAGGACAACATGCCCACCCCCATCATCAGACAGAAAAGGGGCATTAGCATGAAACCAAGGCTGACTCACTAGAGAACTGGGAAAGTTAGGAAAACCAACACTGGTACTGTGTGTGTGCGTGTGTGTGGGGTGTTCTTGCTTATATCAGGCTCTGTGTTTATGTATAGTATAATTTAGCACATCTTCATAATACGTTTTTGTGTCAACTATGGTGGGAATGAATACAGACCAATGTTCTTTGTTATGTGTAAACACAAATGCACTGACACAAGCACACGCTCAAACACATGCACATACAGTACACGTACACAGACTGACACGCACGCATACACAACGAGGAAGCCATGGGAAAGTACAACCCTAATCTGTGTTGTGGTGAAGTCAGCAGATGTGTGCACAGACAAAAACCAAGAGGTGTGTGTGTGTGTGCGTGCGTGTGTGCATGTTCTCACAAAAAAAATCTAAAGCATCATTTGGGAAATGCTGAAGAACGGGAGCTTGAACTGAAGAAATGGAGCAATACATTCTCTGCAGTCATGGTGCCATTAAACCAAAGTAAACACTATACCATGGTTGGCTTCATCTCAGTTTTGAAGTACTTTAAAAGTAAAGAGTCTTAGCTCAAATTACTGCCTGCACATTATCATTTCAAATTAGCATGTGTCCCTAACGACATTAACACTACAAGAGTAAAATGAAATGTTCACTTAATGGTCTCTGGTTAACTTGTGTAGTGGGATATACATGGTAATTGGCTGGTTAGGTTGGTTGGTTGGTTAGGTTTTTTGCATATGACCACTCCTGACCTGGGTGCAGGTGAACGGATGAAGAGCTTTTAATGGTAATAACATTTTGATCATTGCTTAAGACAACTTCATAACACTCAAATGTGAGACTGAATTTGCATTTTCAATTACAGTGTTATTTTAACAGCTCGGGCTTGTCCAGTAGAAAGACATGTATGGCGACTATTAGAAAACAGTTCCGTACTGTACTGTTTAAAACAGGGATATTGTTCAGAACAACTACTAGATTATTTAAAACCTGCTATACTCATTCTCTTAACCCCCCTTGCTGTCCATTAGGTCAAAATTACCGGGTGCACTCGCCAGTAGGGGGTGCCAACCACAACATACGACATAACATGACATTCCGCAGTTTGCGCCCTCTGCTGGTAGTCTGCTGAAAACCTTAGGACAGTTAACTCATTTAATTTGAATCTATAACCGAGCAGTCTTTCAACGACAGAAGATGATGTCATAATATACAGTATGCCGTCTATACCACATTCAGCTCAGCTATGACCTACTGTTTACAATCTGCAGTCTGCTTTATTGTTTCACATATGTCCACAAAACCCATGCTTTGCTAAATGTGGCATTCAGAACCCACAAACATTCATTTCCTCACACACGTGTGATAAACATAATCTCTGGGCCACATTAAAGGCCTAGCACTGCTGCTGGTCGATGTGAACCTGGCAGAATTACCATCTTCCCTGGAAAGAGCATAATCTTCAGTGTATGTAATTTTTCTACTTTAAATCTTTGATGGATGGAGGGATTGAGTGTGAGAGAGGGGGCGTGATGGAAGAGAGATGCAGAAGGTGGGGAATAGGTATTAGTTAGGAAATGAGGGGAAGGCTATAGTGAATGTTGGCCTGCTGGCTTTAGAGTTATGGCCACGTGTCAGCATTTCATCTCACGCTGGAGTCAGTGGCTGTGCTGTGAGCAGCTCTCCATCAAAAGACATCTCTGTACTGTACACACACACACACACACACAAGCACACACAGACAGCTATCTCAGCTTTTGCCACGCCTTTTCTTTTTTGCATACCAATCAAAGTGTTTTGTTTTTTGAAAAAATGTGACGTGACGTCTGATGGTTTTGTAATTGTCTTGCATTTCTGCAATAGAACAGAAACAGACCACCACAGATATAGACAAGATATATGTCATTAGTCATATGTTCTATGTCTACCTGGGTATACATACACTCGGACAGGGTATATAACCTATACAGTATTTAACACAAGGGGATGCCTGCTGATTGAGGACAGGTGAGCAAGAAACAAATGGGAGAGGAAACAAGATGGACATCCAGAGGCTGGGAAGGGAAGTGCAAGAACAGAAGACAGGGACGACTCTATAGACAGGGATGACAACTTAAACTACCGTGTATCTACCAGAAAAAATGTCATCTCAAAGGAAAGTGAAATTCTTTACTTAGACAAGCCTCAACTGACGATGGTATTGTCTTTAGTCACAAACCTTTCAATCCTCATTGCCCAGGCAGCATATTAGATTTTCAATATGAGGGACTATAAGAGCTCTTACAGAATCGAGCTTACATTACTGCTCTCCTGTGGTTTCAGACTGTGCCAATATTTCCGTGGCTACCAAAGCGTTTTCAATTTATCTCATGACCTTGCATCTGTCAGTTAATATGCTTCCCCAGGTACTTGTAAAGAAGAGCTTGTGCTCATTTTGCATGCTGTCTGTAGTCAGTGTAATCATTATTTTTATCAGCCAAAAGCTGAAATCCCATATGGAGGATGGCTGGTGATCTATTAATAGTATGTATGGTTGCTGTTCAAATGATATGTCAAATTATACACTGTATTTGCTGCAAAAATGAGTGTATAGCATGTACCCCTTTTTAGCTATCTTTTTCTTAGAGCTTCCAATAACACTCCAGAAACATCTGAAACAATATAGTTTGGTTACACAATAAAGACAGACAAATACTGTTACTGTATGACTGAAACATATCAATATTTTGATGATGTCATTATCTTTTCATCATGTATTTAATAGGTTTACACATATTGTTACTCTATCTGTTACTGCCCCTGAAGTAGCATCCACAATGGGGTAAAAAAAACGAATAAATAATTAGCATGTGCAGTTTCTTTAGCAGAAGCCTTCCTAGTGTCCACCAAGTACAGAGAAGTTTAACATGTGATCGAACGTTGATGAAAAAGAAAGGACATCACAGAGAAAATATATTGATTTATTTAAGGGAGCTCCTGAATATTTTATATAAACAGGCCTACCTACATGTATGTCCCTTCTATACACTCTAATACAAAATAAAATGAACAATATTCTGTATACAATGTGTTATTTGTGTGCGTATAATGCGTGTCTATAATAAAATGCATGCCATGACAGATATCGTTAAGTTAGCAGCACATTTTATCCCATGCTGTTGGCATGCTATGTCATGTTGGCTTTGTTTGCATGCATATCTGACCAAAAGTGCTTTGCCATCTAAGTACATGCACACTTTTCGGGCACCACATCTCCAACATGATCATAACATTTTGTTATAAATAGCAAAACACTGAAAGATGCGTGTAGCTACAATACATTATGTCAACATTTCGGAGGACCCTGCATTTCCAACCTAGCTCACTGTTTGTGAATTCAAACAACTGACTTTAGAAGATATTCAAATATTGGATACAGTATATCAGGTATTAAGTTTCAGTCAGTTGTTTGTCCATGTGTTTATTTGTTTTTTCCCCTTGTGGTCTCTTGAAAATGTAGAACATATACAGTAGTGCAAGCACTTCCTATTGCTTAGGAACACAGATGATACAGTACCTCAGGCTCATGGATACTCTAGGTAAATGGTTTGTGACCTATCTTCGGGCAAAACCTAAGCATTTTTAGCAGGAGTTACATCCTAGCATCAGTTATTTTCCAAGCTACTTTATTTTGCACAGGTTGAAGATATTTTTCATTCACTCGAGGAGATGAAAGCATGGATGACGTGACTTTTGTTATTATGAATATCTAAAAAGAAGTGCTTTTCTTATAGGGCAATTTACTTATTCTTTCAGCTGCTTTTAAAGCTACCATCTCAATATCGCCTTGCCACAGTCCCTAGAATTAAAATCTGTAAGCACAGTACATCAGGCCAGAGGTGCGTTCAAATTTGGCGCAAACATTATTTCTTTTAACTTTTAAATTGGAATGTTTTGTTTAAAAACATTACAAATTGATAGATTTTGCCTTAGTTCAGCATCCATGTTGTTCGACAAGATCTAGTTCCTCAGACCTTTGTGTCTGTTGCAGATGTGTGGACATTCAGCAACAGTTGAACTAAAGGGTGAGACTACTAAGATTCAGTGCAATATATCAATTTCCTCTAAAAGATCTATTGTTTTATACTTGCATGCATGTATGCCACCCACTCTGTGAGGCTTACAGAACTGCTTGTATGCACACACATGTCCATAAATATCTCAAGGACTAGCCCCTCTACTCAGCACTTCCTTACTTGTCTTGGTCAGAGTAAAACAACAAGTCAGGAAAACACACACTGCTTGTGAGAGAAAATTGGCACAAATAAAAAAGGTGCCTTGTAGAGACATACACAACCTTGTCTGTGGAAACAGTTATGTTGCTCTCCTTGACCTCTCACATACAGTACATCCTCAGTTTAATGATGGGTCATAAAACTCACACAATAATTCCAGTTGGTTTAAGCATATACATTACAGCATACAAGATACACATACATGAAAATATAATTGTAGATTATTGGAAACTTTGCAATGTTTTAGCATTTCTTGAGAACCAGTATGTTGATGCAGGTTCTCATACTTGATACTTTATCAATATGTAATTTCCAATTTGACCTACATAGAGTACAGAGTATAAAGAATCTTGCCAATCGTCTTGTGCTTCTCACTGAGCTTGCAGTTGAACAAGCAAAACATCTCTTTATTAATCATTTGTGTTTTAAGCTCAGATTCCAATATGGATTGCAATGCAGTTGAATTCAATCCTAATTATTAGTTCAATTTATGAGTATGAAAACAAATGTGTTAATGGCGAAACATTTATTTCAAACATTATTATTAAGATTATTATTTGCAGGTTTTAGCTGGCACAGTAAAAGTTAATTTTGGTTGTCTGTTGGGGAATACACTGCAACCATTATTCAACTGTTGCTCATTGTATATTCCACAACAACTCTCCAAGGCACTAGTGTCTATATGTGTGTATTAGGATAAATGTGTATCACAATTTTTATATATACAGTATATCTTAGCTTCAAAATGTATCCTCTAAAGTATAGTATTGTGCTAGAATCCTACTGTAGAGGGTCTAATAAACATATTAGCAGGTGCTTGGACCACCTTCAACCAATCAGGACAAGACCCATGTGGGGTTATGATACAAAGATGAGCACTTTGGCTGCGTTCACGATGGCGTAACATTTTCTTTCCATTCAATAAACATGAATGTCAGACAACATTCACATGGCTAAAAACATCAAAGCAATTGTTTGTGCTTTACTGTCATAATTTGCTGTGTGTCAGCAATACAGACTCATAAGATGATGGCAAATACAAAACACCTCTGTTGGTGCTGTGTTGCACTAAACCTGTTCCAATTACTAGGAAGTACTTATGTCCACAATGGTTGTGTCAACATATTACAATTTGAAATTTCATGCATTTAATTTCAGAATGAGACAGCATACATTTAAGATGAAAGTTAATGTTAATACAAACAATTTGCTACAAAAATGTGGTACTGGTACAAAATATTGATGATTTCAATTTAGGCTTACTGTCACAATGTCCATTAAAAGCAGCAAACATATTTGAAAGTAATTCAAGAACGTTTTTGAGGAAACGCGCCATTCAGTAAAAATAATTCCAGGTTTACAGACAGTCTTGGTTCTGTAAATAGGAACAGAAACACAAAGTGGTGCAGACCGCACACAACAACAATATCATATCCTTCACAAAGCATTACCAATGTGTGGGGCTGAGCTTCTGAGGAAGCATATGGCATTGAAGGGAGTTCAACAAGCTTTCTCCAGAATGACTTACTGTACCTTTAATGTCTGGCCACAGTTAAGCAGAGCGAAGGTCCTGCACAAGGACTCCAGGCACCTGCACATGTAACTGCACGTGCCTCTTCCAATCACGTGCTCTCAATTTGAATACAATAGCATACAGCTTCGCTTGGAGGGAGTTCTTTCTAAGCCAGAAATTATATGCAGAATGCAAATTCTGCTCAGGGCATTATTACACCCTGCCCACAACGGGAGGTTTTACTTAATTAAATACTTAATTAATCAAATAAATAGTAAAAATAAACACTTATTTTACACAGTATAATCCAAAATATATTGAAATGTGTGCTTTCATACAGAAATGTGAAGGGACACAAACTACTTAAAACAAAAATCTAATAATAAAATAATAAACTCTTACTATTAATTTCAGATACTAATTACAGATTTTGTCAAATCTATCTATCTATTGTCTGTTGCTTTGCAAATTGGTGGATTCCACTGCCATTACAGTTATGTAAATCACTGGGCAGTGGAAGAATTTGGCTCATGCATTAATTTAGGGCTGGACACACAAGGTCAGTCCTTTGGCTGAAACTGTCTGCAGTGTCATTGTTTATATTGCATATTTTCAAACCTCCTGGAGTGGAACTAACCTCTGTTTGCCCATTAATAATAATTATTCACTAATTTGTCCTACTTGGTATATAGCTAAATAATATCTTTCTAAATGGACTGTTTTATTATAACTATTTTAACCATTTTAACTAGGTAAAACCAATATATACTGAAGCCAGCCATCCAGCCAGCCAACACATGGCACTTTTACTAGACAAAAATAAATTTCACAGCAGCAACAGCCTAGGGATGTTTATGTGGGTGGAGGAGGGTGAAGGACATATTCATCCTGTCATACTTATAAGCTGACCTCTATAGCCTTCTGCCCTTCTGGGCTTTTGCACAGAAGCCTACGGCTCACACGTATCTTCCACCAACCTCAGGCAATGCACAGAAACCACAAATACATTATTTTGAAATAAAGCTTCCTGGGTAACCGTCTGTACCGATTATATTAGTTTCAGTAGCCAATAGACAATTTGTTCTCCAACTATTCATATAATAAGGATATTATGGGAGACAACTTAAACAAATCACAGTACTAGTCAGTGAAATACTGTATGAGAGCCACTGGAGATATACTGTAAGCAGCGTTTGTTGTACTGTATTCTCCCCTAGTACGACACACGCTTAAACTAGTGAATCAATTCCACAGCCCAATACTTTCTACAGTCAATTTGGATTTCCGTTTACACAACTCCTGCAAACTAAAGCACTGGTTTGTGGTTTATCATCGCAGAAATATTGCTTCTGAATGGACAGTAATAGAGTATAGGCCTTTAAACTTCAGTTTGACATGTTCTGTCAGTCCTTAACCTAAACGTTTCACCAACATTTCTAAAGGACAAAATCAATTAATTAATTATCCTTTGCCGTTTTTAGCAAGAACATTTATAATTTCCTCTTTATTGCTGTTGCAGTTACAATTACAATTTCATAATTTAGCTAATATTTGCTAAAATCTTGTATTGGTTGTGCATATACCTTCAGAAACATATAAACATTATTAAGCAATTAAGCAATTACAAATGTGTGGCAGGATATCAGGAACCTGAATAAGGTCTATCCTTAACTATCTTGGGTAGATTTATTGTGCCAGCTGCGTTGACATCAGGGCCCCCTTGATACATCTAAATTAGACATAGCTGTATTTGATTGGTTGATGATTTGACACACCGTGTCAGTTCTTCCAAGTTGATCTCCAATGTGTCGTCATAGCAACATAGCAAGTCCCTACAGTATATGTAATGCAGCCTATATTTGGAGCAAAATGGTGACAGACCTCCATTATAACTAGAGGATTGCATTAAGGAGAATCCCTCTCATCTGGTGAAGGCTGGATTAACGTGTACTGTATGAAAATAAGGTAAAAGCCCCTCTAAAAGCAAATTCATGTAAAAAATGTAAAAGCCCAAAATCAATGCATGTTCTGTTCCACTACTGTAATCATTTCAGTCAGATATGTTTAGGCAAGTTCGCAAAATAAAAACAAATCTGCCACAACAGTTTACTTTCACATCGTCCAGGCAATGTATTGCACCATGTCTGTTTACTGCCCTGGATAAATCATTCAGTGTGAACAAAAGGACTCTCGTTCCACTGTAGCTAAGACGGGCATAGATTCAGACAGGTCAGTGGTAGCTATCAAACTGCATGGGACCTGGTGCACATTGAAAGACAGTTGGGGGTTTGCCTGGGGAGGTGGTTGCATTGTGATTTTTGTCAGCACAGAGCTTAAGGTATAGCACACACCTACACACTAGTAGGTCTCCAGGACCGGTTCTGGATGTATGTTCTGCCACTGTAGGCAAGACATAACAATTCTGCAAATATACAATACTTTACACAGTCTGTTTAAAAACCTATTTAGTATCCAGCCACCTAAAGTGGCCTCTTTTCTCAGCAGCCAATTGTCAAAATGCTGCCTCAAATTTGTGCCACCCTAGGCCGCTGCCTAATATTGCCTAAAGGGAGGGCCCTATAGGTCTCATTCCAATGTTTCAAATACAATTATAAATATACTATAAGGTATTCATACAATTATGTTTTCAGATACTGGGTTGTAGTTGGGCAGAAATGTGCTGGAATGAGTTGACAGTGGCACTAATATTTCCTCAAGCCAACCAATCATAATAGCATATTAATTTGCTCCCACCAACTGTGAGATTCACAGCATGGACTGCATACGGACCTGAGATGTGGCCTAACCCACACAAGTAGCTGTTTTGGTTTGCATTTTCTAATAGGTATAAAAACAGTGGACCAAATTGGCAATGATATGCATTTCACGGTTCAACAGAGGCTTTAAAATAAAAAATCTCGACTATTCGTTGAATGTGAAAATTGCTGGAAAATTAAATTCAGTCTTCAATCTGTGTTTTAATTCTGTGTTATAAGGAACTAGAATATTGTACCATTAGCAATTCTAAATCAACGTTTAGAATGTGAACCAAGTTAAAGATGGACATAAAGGTTTTTAGAATAGTTTCTTACAAACTTCTTTCATCTTCGATCCATGTTCCCTGTTGAGATGTATCCTTAAACACATCTTTCTCCCATTCTCTACCTCTATTTTCTCTCTCTCTCTCTCTCTCTCTCTCTCTCTCTCTCTGACTGTCTCTCATTCATTTTGTGCTTGTCTATCTGGCCATTTTGTCTGGCTCATCTCCAGCTCTCGTCGGTGTAAAACATTCATTGGCTGCCATTTATTATTAAACAACCGACCATTTAATTATAAATGACTGTGTGCCTTGGAGGGGGGCTAATGAAATACCCTCTTTCAGAAGCTATCCTAATGAACAGGGCCCAATGCATTCCCTTTCACTATCTCTTCTATTAGACAAGCTGTGTGTGGTCGGCCTACTGTACCACAGTGACTTCATAGGACAGGTTCTTTTAATGACAGATATTGTGTAGAGGTAAGTCTGATTTTGGATTTTAGATTGGCAGTGCTGTATAAATGATATGTTTTTGTTTGGATGAAAGGTTGGCTCACAAGAAAACACCCTACTGTTGCTCACTTTACTCAAAATACAGTACACTATATACTGTGAACACAACTACAGTATACTGTACGTGAATGCATGAGGCTAAGGGGAGGGGTAGAATCAATGATGTGAGCCTAAGACTACTGCAGGGGGAGGATTAAGAGTGCAACATTTGTCTTCCATAATTCTAAATCACTTGAAGCTTATATTTGTTTTGACCTGAAGAGCTGAAGGAATCTTAATGAGCATTCTCTCTCCTCCGGTACTCTTTCTACCATACCTAACCACTTGCATTCATTTTAGTTGGCTGTCTTTTCTGTATATTCAATGTCCATGACTTTCCAGTACCTCTGTAGCCACACCCACACGCCTCACATATCTCACTTTGTCTGGCCCACACCGCACCATTGGTCTTCTCCGCCCCAGTCGTGCGTAAAGAAACCGTCTAAATGAGAGACGGCTTTAATTGACTCCCTTGTCAGCTCATCGTTTCTATAGACTGATGCTCTGCTACCTCCTGTTGCATACAGTGTCCACGCAGGCTGAGGTAGAGCAGCTGTTCCTGTGTACACTCTCTGCCATTATCTCTTCCATGTACAGCCTGTTCACACACCCCGTCTTACAATACATTGGAAGATGGATTGAGATTCAAATAAATAAAACTGTGGTGAGCGTGCGTGTGTGTGTGCGTGTGTGTGTGTGTGTGTGTGTGTGTGTGTGTGCATGTTGAAATGTCTATTGTTCCTGGGATTCCCCCTCTGAATGTGCAAACCCTCTCTTACTGTACATTCAAAAGAGTGTGTGTGTGTGTGTGTGTGCATGTGCGTGCGTGAGCGTGTCCGTGTGTGTGTGTGTGTGTGTGTGTGTGTGTGTGTGTGTTTGTAGTCGTGCACTGTAAGCAGCACAGGCATTTAGAGAGGTGGAATGCAAATGAGAGCAGGTCTTTTACATTTACACTCGGGGAGCAAACATGATTTATTTTTAAATTTATGTTTCAATTCAATATGGAAAAATGTGTCAGCCCTCTAAGCTCCCCCCCCCGAACCACCTCCCCACCCTCCCCTTCTTCCTCTCTGTAAACCCTTTCTTTAGCCAGAGGGGGAGTAAAGACAAGCAGGGAAATGGCACAAAGAACTGAAACTCCTTTTATTTGTATAGCCACTGCAGATGTATAGGGTGTTTCATGAAATTATCTTCATGAGCAATTTTGGTGATACGGTAAGGTACATAATGAAGTGATACAATCACATTTGTGATTACCTGGGTCAGATCACTAACATTTGCAATCATCGGGTGTTAAAATTGCTTTGGTACTAAGTGTTATTCTAACCAATTATATTTAATTTCAACATAATACATCACAATTTCATGGCCTTGCAAAAAGGTTAAAAGCTGTTCTGTTAAACTGTTCCTTCTTTGCTCTCTGGTATTTTCAACTGCCTCATGTGAATATTCCCTCGCTTCCATTTTCTTTTGGATTCAGCTCTTCTCGCTAACTGTTTTGTTTTAAACTTCACTTCATCTACTGCTCATCCATTCGCAGGGTTCTTGACCCGATTTAGTCTCTCTCTCTCTCCCTCCATCCCTCCAACTAGGCCTCCAGTTTGACAGCTAATCAATAGTCAGGGAACAACAGGGGAGGGTCTCTGCCAGCATGGATTTCCAATGGGGACCATCAGCCCAGCAAATACATGGGAAGGGACAGTGGAGCATGTAGCAAATGAACCGACATGGAGTGTGTAGAAATGACATGATCCTGCTGCACTGTTTCCTCTGGCGTGGAGAGAAAATGTTCCTTCCCTCTGAGAATACTGTATTAGTACCAGGCATCCGCCCAAAGATATGTAAGTGGAGCCCAAACTAAAAACAAAACCAGTTTAGCCACCTCAAATGGATTCAAGTCATTAAGCCTTGCCAACACCAGCCATCTTGTCTCTATTTTCCATTTTGGTAACACAATAGATGATGATATGATGACAGATATGCACTGCATGTTTATGTATTATAGTACATAGCAAATATAAGTGGTCTATATTGTGTGCTGTCTCATCGCACACAATTGCACACCCATCTTGGTAAGATAATGAAACATGCCTCTATGTCTGAAAATATTATTGTGGTTAAATCCAGCACTAACAAAACTTAGTTTAAAACCGAAGCACTTTGGTTTAGTTTAAATCTGCTCCTCCCAGAAGTGCTGAGTACATGAATTAAACAAAAAAGAAAAGTCATATTTTATTTACATTTGTTCTCTGCATTTGACCCATCCTGATGACTTACAATAGAAGCAGCAAGCAGCCGCAGTGCAGCACCAATTTAACGCTAACAACTCCAGGCCCTATACTAGTGCCTTGGTCAACAGCAGTGTCAGGATAAACATGATGTGACACACCACACATAGCAAGATGCTGACTATTGCATCCTAACCATCCACGAAGTGTTGGATTCCTCCCTCTGTGTTCCCTTCCCAAGGTTTCATCCACTTTTTTTACCTACATGGTTTTTAAAGAGAGTTTCCCTTGCCCATTTGGAGGAACAGGTGAAAGTGGCTCTATTTGTTTATATGTGAAATATGGGCCTGTGAAGCCCTTTGAGACAATAATGTGATTAAGGCTATATAAATAAACCTGACTTGACTAACCCCAATCAATGACCGACCTTTCAATTGCGTTTCAGTTTTTTTTGCACTACAAACATGAAACAGTCCAACATTGTTAGCCAATTGTTGTTTATTTTAGCATAATTGTGTGAGAGCTTGCAAGTTGGGAATCTCAGCCACACACAACACAAAGCTTCTCTATCGCCTTCTTTAGAACCATGGGAGATGGCAGGTTTCTTTAAACTTAACGATTGCACTCAGCCCCTGCAGTACTACTGTACAGTTTGAATATATATTTGGCAGATGACCAAGGGCCAAACCGGAGCATTTACTGTTTTTCTTCTTGTCTTTTCTCAGTTTTTTTCTCTGTCTATGGAACCTATTTTCAATTAAACACAACGCTATGTCTAGTGAGAAACCATTTAATTTGTGTTCGTTTTGATTTCTCGTCTCTTTTTGTCTGCATTTTGTCTACTTGCACTCATCTTTAACACGGCTACAGCATATAATGTGTGTACGTTTTCATAAGGGGCTGTTATGGTAATTTCTGTTAGAATCTGTTATAATTTATAGTCACGGGACATTTATGCAAATCAGTCATGTTTCCAGTATTCCTAGTATTACTAATATTCCTTAAAACAATGTACTCTCAAGGTCAAAAATGTCATAATGGAAAACATTTTAATTGAATTCGGATGATGTACAAAAGATTTACATTGATATTGGTAATATTCCAGCACGTACTTAACAACATACTTCTTCTACATCTTGCACCTGTTGCTTTGGCTGTCGTCACACCTAAACCACGCCCGTAGCTACCAGTACGACGCTGATTGGTCACACGTTAGATAAACCAGACAGATTGTCTGATTCTTGAGTCATACTGAAGCTCCCGAGACCATCCTGATCTTGCGAGCTTCAATTTGACTGCAGCTAGCATAATATTGCCTTCAACCAGATATATCAGCCTCACCTGTCAAAAGGCTACCACTCTGCTTTGTGCTTAGACCACACACTCACATTTAGATCTATTCTGTACCTCTTGCAGACACTTCAAACATCTTAGACTGCTACACACACTACTGTTGCTATAACGCAACCATTTTCAATTCCATATGTATGTTTTTGTCTATCTAAAATCTACACAAAGGACAAAGTTATTAATTTGAGCACATGCTATGATTAGGTCCACCTCCAACACTCCCCCTCCCCCCTCCTTCCATGCGCTGTGAAATAAGCTAAGCAGCTGTGCTTTGATAAATTCTCTGACAGAGGCTTCCAATTCCTTTGCTTCTTTCATACTGTAGTTGTACAGGGTAATTTTCAGAGTTTTTCTGTTACTGCTTCAGGGCAAAACAAGTTTGTGTTGCTTGCTTTACACTCCTGAGAATATAAATAGCCTGTGCAGGCTCCAAAATGTTCTGTAAATATGCAAACAGCATAGTAATTATTTAGGTGTTCCAGGCCAAACTCATTTAAGTTGAGAAAGAAGACAAATGTATAGAAAGTTGCAGTTACAATGAGCTGAAATATGGACTTGATGAGTTTCCTTGGAAATGAAAGGTTATTGTGAAATGAATCATCAATGGAATCAAGGGGTTGACAAAAGCCACTGCAGTATCTGGCCACATAAATTGCAGAAGAGAGAGGAAAATATAATGTAAGCTGACATTTTTCAACTAATACTGCATTTGAAAACTATAACTACAGCTTACCACTGAGAACATTTGACAATATTACTGCATTAATCATGCATGTATCAGGTCTAGTGGTCTGGTGTGGCCGTCAGAAGGTCATAGGTTTGAGCCCTGAATTGGCCTACCTGTAAGCACCAAAGACCAAGATGCCTAACCCCTAACTGCTCATTATAATACTTCAATATAAGTCGCTTTAGATAAAAGTATCCACTATTCTCATTATTTGTGGGAAATATCAAACTGTATCCAAACATGGCATGTTTTATCAGTAGTAGTAATTTGTTTCTGCAAATAGCAGAATAATACAATATACGATATGACTGGATGGTTCTGAATTGTATTCAGGTTATAAAATACAGTCGTATCAACCACCTAAATCATTAAATTAATAGGACCTTAATCTGCTGTGTCTGATTTTTTAGGACACAATTAAATTATGCCAAATCACCATTTAGGTGTAAATCTCATTAAACTGAAGTGGTGTATTTAATCTTGCCCAAGGATTTGCACATTAGACAGTTGCAGAATATAAATGGAAGAAAGTGTGTAATTGAACAATTGGGATATTGTGACCTGACAGAGCATGACCCATGCAGGAGATAATATGTTTTACGTGAAGCAATCCTCTGAATGACTTTGCTGTAGCCTGAAATAATGGATGTATGGACGATTGGGCATCCCAAAATAGTATTGATGGCCTTGAATAGTAGCACAAAAGAAATAAGCACAAGACAATTAACATTATTGACTGTACAGCATGTACAGTATACTGTTTGTAATCAGCCGACCGGATACACAGAAGAGGGTGCAACACCAGCGCAGGGTTTTATTGTGCAACAATTCCAAAAGAGCAAAGGCGAGGCTGGGTTTACTTCCAGGACAGGCGTCAGGATTCGGGGGCTAGAAATCAAGGTCGATAACAGTATGCAGCAAGAGTTAAACCACGGAGACCTGGAGACGGGAACAAACAGGAAGCAGGATGGGAAGGAGAGATAGCAAGGACATGGGACTAGAGAACAGTTAAAACCATATGTGCAACAATACTGTATACCAAAATAGCAATGACCTCACAATAAGCTATAGGGAGAGAGGGATATACACACATGGGGAGACAGGTATATAGATTGATTTGGATTGGGTTGCAGATGTGTGAAGATAACAATTGGGGAGTAAACTAAAGGACCAATGGCCACACTTAGCTGAGTTGGACACTTTTGTCATTCCGATTAAAAATGAAGGGTTAACTGTTTACATGGGATGGTATGATGTGCAGAATACCACCTTGTCTCCAACCAATTCCGCATTCAAAAATGTAGTGAAAAGTAGCCTAAACACTATAGAAGAAGAATATAGCCAGGAAGTAAACAGTATACACTTTTGAAACTGAAATAAATTACTATCATTTTCACACTTTCTGTTCCGATTGAGGTGTTTAAATTATGCATTTTCATTTGCTTTGGGCTTTTAAGCAGATTCCAATCGAAATATTAGGGTCCATGTCAACGCAGCCTTTGAGGTGAATTCCCATTAAGTCCATGAGGGCTTAGGGCTGTCCCACTGTCAAATCGTCAAGTGCATGACAGCTGCCACACAGACATTTTGAGCCCTTTATACCCATTTCCGTAAGTCCGCATTTCTGCATACTTTGCCTGAGGGAATTATTCACAGTTCATATCGTTGTGATGTAAAACAGGGTTACCATGGGAAACCCAGAAGGGTAAAAAAAAGGTAAACAACCACCATAAAATTTAAGAACGGTAAACAAACTAGCATGTAAATAGAAATCATCCCTAATGTTGATTTTAAAATTTTAAAAAAGTTATCATGGAAGTATAAATATATACTGTGTATATACAGTAGCTCTGTGTAGTTGCTTGTTCTATGATGTCATGAGACGTAAAAAGTAAAATACAGGTCTCAAACCCAGTAGTCCTAAACATGTTTTTGCATAAATGTAATGTCTTATGTTGCAATATGTTCCTATTCCTATTTATACCATTTCAAGCCTTTGCAGCCTTTCACACTGAATCACTTACCAGGTGACGTCAATTAAGTCAGAGGGTTCAGGGCTTAGACTCTAGCTAGAACATTGCGATTGGGTCTTATCCTCCCTCTGTCCTTTGGGTCAAAATGACAAGACATTTTTCTTTACAGGACAATATCAACTTATGGGTTTGTCACCTTAAGCTTAACGGACGTTGAGTACTATGTTGAAGAAGACAATGACCTGAATCAAATCACCATAATTTCTGCAGTACATCTGTGTGGCAAAAATGAGTTCAGCCCTTAATACAATTGAGGCATACAGTACAGTGGACTGACAGTTTTGTTAGTGGTTGATAGTTGGGGTGGTTGGATTCCAGTTGAACGTTTATAGGTTCGAGCCCCAGTATGCCAAAATATCCTGCAAACAACTTAATATTCATGTCATATTCAACAAGTGACAGACCGTGACCTGTAAAATGTCTTGCATGCAATTGTTAAAAGCATTAATGACCAGAACAGCAGCTTAGGAAAGGTTA
>JAODUG010023914.1:0-20621 GCA_027564795.1 Aphredoderus sayanus
CACACAAATCATACACAATCAGATGGCGCCGCCGTGTGGCTAAATACTATATTACGAGTACATTACGAGGGTTAAACTGTTTCAATGGACGGCTCCCCAGATGGTTGTGTGCGTAGAACTACGTTCTGTGTGTGTTACAACCATCTGGCGTGTCAGGTGGGGTTGTGGCAGGGGCACGGTTTGAATGCTAGGACGGTAGACGCCAGGATTGAAGGCAAGTGCTTCCAGTCTGTCTTATTTCCTGCGGTGCCCATTCCTTCTACACCTGAAGCTGGTCTCTCTTCCTCCCCGCAGGCAAACAAGGGAGAAGGAACGACCAGGCACATGGACGAGAGAAGGAAGAGGAGGAGAGGATGGGGGTGGAAGCAGAGCGAGGGAGGAGAGAGGAGACGCCGGCCAGCGGAGCTCCTCCACCTCCGCCTCCACACACGAAAGCCCATGGAGACAAACCGCCTCCTCCTCCTCCTCCAGCGCCCCTGAGCCCGCCTGCCTCCGTCCTGGAGGAAGAGGGCCAGGCAGGACGAGGCAGCGCTCCAGACGCGACCCGGCGCACAGCTCCGGTCCCGAGCACAAACCTTGAGAAGCCCCGGGTGGCTCCGTACGCAAGCACAGCTGCAGTCACAGTGGATCAGAACAGCACACAGGAGAGACAGGGGGAGATGGTCTGCGAACAGCACACAGCAGAGCTGGCAGAACCATCAGACCAAAGAACTGAATCCCCCCTCTCTGAATAGCACGAGAAAAGAGAATTAAGTTGTTAAAATAATAATAATAATCGTAACAAGTCATCTAGTCTTATATTCAAAGATCAAATTTTATTTTTCTTAAAAGTTTTTTGTTTGTTTTGTGAAGTAATTGGAAATATTGCATTCCGTTTCATTCCAGTGCAGTTTTAACTGTTTCAAGATTTATAAAATAAAAATTTAAAAAGTATTTTAAGATTTACACTTTATTCCAGAGACTTACACTTTATTCTTGAAACATGTTAATTTGTGGTGGAACTGATGCGCCCAAACAATGAACAGCAATCACACTATTTTAAGACAAAATACTAGGTTAAATGACTTGTTAAGTGCATTATTTTTTGCAGTTTAGCAAGCCGATCAGGAGAGTGGCACCACTGCAATGAGAAACTGGGATGTTTCACAACCAGTTTTGGCTTCCTGTGATGTCACTAGTTCTTCTTTCTCCTCGGAGGGGAGACTTTATTTTCTAATGTCATGTTTGTCTTTGCCTTGCACGCCACCTGGAAATATGTACAAAACACATTAAGGGAACAAAATGCAACAAATTATGAATTTTTTACAGTTAAAAAAAACAACTGTAAACTCCATACCTATCCTTGTTAATAATAAAAAAAAATTAAAGTTGATACAAGTGGTATCCTTACTGCACTCTTGTTATGTTTGTTCAGATCTGTAAAGTCATATACATTTTATAGATAAATACATTAAGGGCCAACATCAGAAACCTTTATACATACATTTTTAACTATTTCTTACATTTCAGCTTATTCCCTGACAAATAAATAAAAACATGAACTATTTTACCGCGTTTAAACCTGTATAAAATGATTGAAATTAACAAATTAACAAATTCAATCTAAGGCCCAGTCATATTTCCGAATATGGATATCTTGATATTAATTGCCGGTACAAGAACAGATTGTATGTTGAGCTGCACCACCTCAATAGGCCTACTGTATGCTCACTGAGCACCAGCATACTGTACATAATTACAGAAATACACAGTGAGAGATGAAGTATGTCATGCTACACTTAAATTGCAGACAATGATGTAGTAGACATCATTGATTATGAATAAATTCACAGATCAACCCACTGCCTAAATCAACACACAGTGCTATATCAATCGTTTTTATTGCAGCAAAATATTAACTGTTACTCAATTGTATTAGTAGTATTGTAGTAAAATCAACCATAAAAATGTTTTAACTGTATAAACAGGGCCAGATCAAGCAAAAATACTTTAATAAAGCAATATCTTGAAAACAATATATATTTTTAACACTTCTCATAACAAAATTAGCAATTAAATACAATATGTTGGCAAAAGCTGTAATAAGAATGATGTTTATCATTTAAAGACATGAAACATGCTAATTTCATCCCCACTACAAGCATGTGAACTTGACCTTGTCAATACCTCTGGTTATAAATTAAAAAACTAGCCACATGCCATGCCAGTCACCTATTCAAATTGGACTGCAGTCATGTGAAATGTTTCCATATCTGATACAACATAGTGGCAGTTAAATGCTCATGGCCTTTCCTACCTGCAATTTATAAGCATCCTAGGTGACCAGATTGTATTCACAGTAAAACCAATAGCCTAATAACTGTTTAAACTAGAGAACCATTTGATAAACATCTACTAGTTTCTTGCTGGTCTGTTGCCATCTGCCATGCCTCTTTGTACATATTTGTTTGTTCCTGCTCACAACAGACTAAGATACACTAAATATAGTAGTATGCTACTTTAGTACATGGACTGCTCCAATAACCCTGTTGCCACCGCGACCCTAATAAAGAATCAGTCAATATGATGGATGGATGGATTGAATAGTATGCTCACTCTAAGTCCACCAATTCCTATTATAAAGTGGGTCAAGGTAGTGGTTAGACTAAAGAATCTAATTTGTGTCATTCTGTGGCTAATGTTTTGAAGTTTAGCTGTAATGGTAACAGCAAACAGCTTTTTCCTAAATGCTGATTCTGCAGTGTACGTGGACAATGGGAGTAAAAGCAGTATTCATAAATTTTGCAAAATGTTAAGATAAAAGGCCATAAATCACAAGCAGTAATAAAATAAAACAATAGCTAGCTTATTTGTTATGGCAAGAAGTTGTTTTTATCCTCAGAACTGTGACAAATGACAACAATTTGCTCTCATCCATTGCATAATATAGAAACAGTTCAAACTTGTGGTATTAAAGGACTTTTGGCCTGTAAAAAAAATGTATAGGCCAATAGTCCTGTTGTTGGTTCCATAGCTGGTTAGTGAAGTGCAATCAAAAGAAAATGATTGGAATGAATGAGAAAGTTAAAAAATATATATAATAATTTTTTTTTATATATATATATATTTTTAACCACATGGGTTATATAGTTACAACTAGCTAAGAGTTTGTAAAGGTTGTAGGCTCTCTTTGGTTTTTATTGGTTAATAAATATGTTAAGATAGATCAAAAGAGAATATATTTCCATTTAGCAATCCAGCAATTACCTCTTTTTTTTTTTTACCATTGGAATTTTAGTAAATTATGTTTGTCCAGTGACACATCATACTGCCAATATGCCACGAAGATAAAGAAGCTTTGATTGACTTCGGACTGTATGAAGTTCCTGTGACTTACAATAGATTTTATAGTCTATTTTGACTTAACTCTGTTAACATCCTGTTAACATCCTAATTGCATCAATTCAGATCAGGCCAGACCAAACAACTCAAATCTGCTTTCCAGTAAAACTGAAAAAAGAAAATCAAAATTAAAAAGTAAATCAATTCAGAAAATAAACATTGAGAAATTCACAATACACGAAAACTGATTTTACTTATTAAATCAGAATAATACCTCTAACAACACCTGCAACAGGATAGGTCTTACAATTGAATATTCACTCTATTAAAATAGTTGAATTACTATTTAATCATAACCTGTCATCATCTGTGTACACACAACCCAATTCAATATCTCACACACACACACACACACACACACACACACACACACACACACACACACACACACACACACACACACACACACACGCTAAAGAAACTTAAAAATTATTTTGTTGGAATGTTTGAATTTGTGAAGTCCGCAAATATTTCAAAGACTTGCACAAATCAAATGACTGGCTAAAAGAAAACCAACAAATAAAGCCAAAATCATTCATATTTGGTCATGACAAAAAAGTCAATTCAATTTCACCCAGAGTAAAGCTTCATTCACCCACAAAAAATAAAACCGACAGATTAATGCACTACCCAAAAAACACAATAACTGGTCAAATATACCATCATTCAGAACAGAAAAAGTAATGGTTTACATTGTTTACTTATTTTCAGAGTAGCTGGAATGGGATTTCATGAAAGAATGCTGGAAACTACCGTTCTTAAAAATGTATCTAGATACATAAAACTGTCCACAGATGTTCACTGGTATATCTGCACACAATAGTGATAATAAGGCAAGAGATTTAAACAATTTGTAGACCCCTAAATAAATCAACGTTAGGTTCTAGAACCTTATTTCATTCAATATTTGTCCCAGATGTATACACAAAGTGAAAAATACTTTTTGTTAATATATGACTGTCGCTCACAGATGATTGATAAATGTAGTTTAAACATACCATGGTGTCAGGGCCCTTTAAAAACCGTCCCTGATTCAAATCAGATGCAGAATGTCTCAGTGTGGGTGAGGCTGTGACTTGTTAGCAATTCATCTTAAATGTACAAACCATCTTAGTGTAAAAGTGATTCAATTAAATTACAGTAGTGAGATTAAGGAGCACAATGAGACTGGCTGTACAAAAGAGAAAGACAGAAAACCCTGAAGATAAGATAGACCACTTTGGAAAATAATCTGTTTAGAAAATATAAATTAAGGCCTCCAAGAAAACAGACAAAATCTTGCATGTGTGCATGTCTGTCTGTCTGTCCTTCCAGTCGTTACATGTAAGCTTCTCATAAATGTAAATGTAACCAGACATAACACCTTTATAAAAAAATGGACACCAATAATGTAAAAGAAAGATACAGACTTGTAAACAGAAAGAGAGAGCTAGAGAAAAAAAAAAAAAAAAAAACTTTTACCGGCTGTCCTGCCGTGATATTCTTATCCGCCTAGACGAGCAGTGCTGGGCTGAGCGCCACGCGCTCACAAGCTACACCATATCCTGACCCCTGCCACGTGGGCTTGGCTGGCAGCATCCCACAGGTGTGCACAAGGAGAACAGACGTAGCCGCCCTCTCGCCGAAATCAAAACGGGGGTCAGTGAGAGTGCAGCTCTCATTCGCTGTGTTGCTAACGGCACCTGTTGTTCAGTTCTGCTGCATGCCTTCCAATATACATCTCAGAACCAACCTCCTGGTTCATACCGCACAGAGGACGACTCTCTGCTCGTACCATCAGGGGGTTGTGTGGGGGGGGGTGTGCATCAGGATGCAGTGGTTCAGGCCAGACAGGCCCACCCCACTGCTAAAGAGTGGCCAGGACCCTGAGGAAGGAGATGATGAGTATACAAAAGGACTGTCCCACTCCAAAGATAAGTGCCTCCAAAGGGATCATATTCTTCCCTGCCGCCTTGTACACCCCAGCTATGGCCGCACCTGCATGGAGAAGACACAGGAACCTGACGTGAAGTACCAGCAACTCATTTTCCACTGGAATATTGTTATTCAGTAGCCAGTCATAATACATTTTGGCAGCTGATATGCAATAAATAATACAAAAATAAAAAGTACGATAAAGCCACTGCCGTGCCCACATTTTCCTGTCGTGCCATCAGACACCCACACTCAGTGGAACATACTTGTGAGGACTCCTCCAAACACAGGGCCCACAATGCCCATGAGGAGGATGGCAATGGGGATGAAGCGTGCCACCTTGTGCTGGCGTAACGTGGCAATGGCGAGGAGGGCAGCAGGCAGATGGAAGAACAGGGATGAGATTGTGGCCCACAGAAAGACTCCATACCACATGTCTGGAAACGTGGGAGGGGGCAAAAAACATGGGTTAAGTTGATTTCACTGCAGGGAACACCAACACAAAATGCTAATTTGTGGACATTTAAATGTATTTAAATGTATTTAAATGTCCTATTTTAACTGGCCCTTCCACGGATGAATCCACAAATGTAGACACTAGTAAGCAAACAAGTCATTGAGAAACTCGATGCCTCTTTACCCTCATGATGTCTTTCGGGTAGAAATGACCCAAATCACTAGCTCTTTGTAGCAGACAGAAGGCGCTAAACCTAATTCTACATCTTACACAGACATGATGTGCAATTAATATATAAATACATACACATAGCAATGACAATTAAAAAAGACACGAAATCAAACACAATCAGATGGCGCCGCCGGGCGGCCAAACACGATATTATTAAAGGACAACAGGAGGGTTAACATTCCCGGGATCACAGTAATACACCATAAGCTGTTCAGCAATGGAATCTACTGCATTATCTTGACACAAACATCTAGGTCTGTATAAACACATTCTAAAGGCGATTATAAAACTGAGATTAACAACTGCACTTTGAATGTGTGTACCCTCAGGTGAGAAACTACGCAACTCAAACGGCCACCAGACTAGCCTAATCGTGAGGAATGTTCCTGCAGTCCCGTGTAAATACAAGATGTAGGGCAAATATGTACACTTACTGTACACATACTGTAAAATATGTGTTTGAATACAGTATATTATTATGATATTTTAACTTTGTTGTACGTAGATAACAGGGTTCACTTAAACGAAAACAGCTACAGTACCATTTGCAGCAGCAATTAGCTTGAGGGCGCAGAAAAAACCCAAAGCTACCAATACATTACCGGTGTTTTCAATAATAGCACTAAGTATATAACACCATGTTACACCCTACCTACGACAAACAACGTCTTCTATTACATGTTTACGTTTAATTTCTGGCACAAAATTGGAGTCGTGTCACAGGTGATGAGGCTGGGCCCACCTGAGAACTCGTTGAGAGACGTGTTCCCCAGGTTGCTGCCATTTCTCCTCGGCACCAAATTGAGACTGAGGATCTGTTGGACTAAACCTATCTCGTTATACCTGTCCTGCATGTCTCACACACGGAGCAGGCACAACGCGCGTACGAACGTATACAACCATGTGGTCATGTATCAGGGAATCTTTGAAAACCTGATCAGTCTAATACGGATGCACGAAGAAGCTAATATAGCCGCTAACGCGCTAGCTGTCAACACAGCTTGGCGTGACGTCACGCCTGTACCGGAAAAGGGAACATTTATTTTACACATGCCCATGATTCAGATTCAGCATTACATATTGTGTAGTAGGCTATGTCATGCGTGTGTGATGCATACTTGTATCATTTACATATTTATTTAACCGTTTAACTATTTTACAGTCAAACTTCAAATGAAGTGAAAATACACAAATAAATAAATAAATACATAAATTCATAAATAAAGCAAGAGCCGTAAGCATTCGCAATATTTGACTAAACCTAAAACATTACATTTGTATTTCACTAATATCCGTGATGAACTATCTCCGAATAGTCTGCTAGATGTCGCTAAATTGTAGTTTATACTAGTACACTGGCGCTGTCATAATGAGATATTATTAAAAGTAAGTAAATCAGTAGTTTACGAATTAATGTGTCTTTACATTAGTTTAATGCGTCCCCATACCTTAATACCTTTAGTTGCTCATAACAATATTTGTTGTGTTTAACCCTTAAGCTAATTTTGGACCGATTAGCTTTCCGTAGACGCTCTGCAGGAAGTGCGGTTTTACAGGATAAAATCAAAAACAAAGGACGATACACATTGTTTTTCGGCTAAAAAGTAACATTATTAGCTATATGTAATGTACTGTTTGCACACAGTGCGTATTACGTTTGCAACGCTGTAAAGACAGCTGTGGGATACAGCAGTGCTGATGTGATAGCTCCCTTGGCCCTTAGTTTAACGTTTGAATTGAGTCTTAAAGATCAAATAAAACCATGAATTATTCCGACTATGATTCAGATGGCTACTCGTCGAACGAAGACGCAGACTACGTTCCTTCGGGTAAGAATATCACGGTATTTTCGACTGTAAAACACACCAGCAACCTAGTTTACTGGTTGGAAATGCAATATGAATATGAATATATGAATATGAATTTAATGTAGGCTAAAACACCTACAGAAATGTGGCTGCTTTACACGTTGAAGACTTATTTGTACATTTATGGTGTACTGTAGGACTATTAAAACGCCTGAAATATGTTCCCGAGAGATATCACTAACCTTTTGACGTTGATTTGCAAAAGAAGATACTTTTTACTTTGTTTACATTCTTGACAGTCAATATACATTCTCTATCAGGATTTCTTTACACTGCAGTACACTATAAACAATTACACACGCACACACGAACACATCCACAAAACGGCTAATTATTATACATATCCATTATACAGTGAAAGTGTTATATAATATCAGTATCAATTTCCCTTAATAATGTAGGTTAGTCTTTACATTGGGATGTTTCTGTCTTTATCCCAATTTCTTGTTCCGCAGATGACAATCTCAGCGAGGATGACCTCAACCAGTGCGAGAAGGAAGACCCGTTGGACGAGAGCGATGACGTCCCACACACTGGCATTGCCTCCAAGCAGCAGAAGAGGAGGAAGAAGAAGGAAAATAACCTTGGCATGAGGTGAGCTACACACTCACTCAGAGGTGAGCTACACACTCACTCAGAGGGAGTAGTATGTGCGTGATTGCATCATATGAAATTCAATATTTACATTTTGCAGTTAGGTCATTTTGGCAGATATACACTATGCATTTATACAAAACAACATACAGTGAGTGCAAACAATGATTAAGGAGCAGGTAGAGTAGGTACCCAATGTCTAGGAGCTGACCATCCTAGCCACTAGCCCCTAGAACTTTGTTATACTAATAAACAAGGTCCATTAGCTTGGATCTACAGTATAAGATAGCAGGTTAGGCTCCTCCCCCAAAAACGAGAAGGTTAAAATCTAGAAGCTTCTTTTAGAGATTATATGAAGCTTAAATTTTAGTGGTAGACCTTTTTAGCAATATTGACGACATGTAATAATGTCCCTTCAAGAGTTTCAAATCCTTGCAAATCAGTGTTTACATGATAAATAATCATACGGTACTTGCTAGGTTGGTAATTGTAGTGTTGATGGCTGTTATGCATGTCATGTGTTGCTGTGTGTACCGACTCCTCCAGAAAGAGAAAAAAGGGAGGTGTAACACTGGAGGGGGAGGAGAAGGATGAAGGTGGTGTTAAAGAGGTGGAGGAACAACAGGGGGAGCCAGAGGTGGTGAGAGGAAGTAGCAAAAAAAATGGGGATGAAGAGACAAAGAAGAAGAAAGCAGATGACCTCTGGGCCAGCTTTCTAAGTGATGTGGGTTCGAGACCTAAACCTCCTACTCAGTCTTGCAACACAGAGGTATCAATGATTTATTTTAATGGAAATTCCTATTTTATACGCACTTGCGATTATTCATTAAAATGTACATAATCCACAGTGTAACAAAGGTATTATGTATTTTGAGTCATTATTATTATTCATTTTGCAATCTATTTTTCCTCTTGACAGATTTGATAGCCATGGCCGTGACCATTTCTCTGTCTTTCTTTCTCCTTTTTTCAGGCTATCTCCTCAGTGTTAGACACACCTTTGTCATCTACAGAACCTAAAGCACCAGAACCATCAAAAGTCACCATCACCAAGGTGTTTGACTTCGCTGGAGAAGAAGTCCGGTATGGCTTTGAACCATTATTGTATTCTTTCCACCTTGTGGAGATTTGAGGCTTGTAACCCACTAAAATTTTGTTCTTGTTGCTAGGTCAGATTGAATGTTCATCTGAAAAATCAGATAGCATTGAGAGAATGTAGTAATATATTAAATTTGCCTTTAAAAGAATATCAGATCTCATTATACCTGTTTGAACATGGCACTGTAGTTTACAGTAGTAATTTTCATTAATATTAATTTATAGTTATTTATTTTCTGTCTCGTGTTAAAAGATAATACATTTTTAATTTTTAAATGGTGTGCTTGTAGGCCTGAAATATTGATAGACTGAATATCTTCATATATGGGTTGAGAAATTGGTACCACTTTGTGTATACAGAAATGTTTGCTAATAATCTGTGGAAGTATACCACATTTCTTAATTTCTATAACTCAGGTATTGATGCCAGTATTGGGGTAGTTTATATGGCTCATGACTGTGCAGCTTATTGGTTGAGGCAGGGAAAGTTTGAGCTGAAGCCTAGACGCTACAAAGATCTGAATAACTTTAGATTAGCTTTCCTTCCATACCTAGATTTTCATTTGAATTACAGCATTTAGCTGTTTATACAAAGTGACTTACAATAAGCATTTGTCGAAGCATTTGTTGAATATGTCATAACACCATTTATCAAAAGCACACAACATTCTGTTAGAATGGCTAACTTAGCTATACATTTTAATAAATACATTACTTATTAATATACTGTAGATTATATGACTTTATGTTTTTTTTTCTAAAAGATAGATTGGAAATGAGACAATTGGCAATGAAATGAGAAAAGTACTACTGTCAGGTAATTGTATATGAACTACAATCACAATCACAGTCTAGACCACTAGATGGGAGTACTGCTTCATAATCAAATTAATTGACTGTGAATGGTGCCAACATAAATACAACAGAATGGTTAGCTTAGAATTTATAAGTCAGTGTACTAAATTCTAAGCTTTTTTTACACAAGCCGCTGCTCTTTAATTATTTCTTACTTAATTGGGGATTTAGCTCAGGGCAACAATAGAGCCAGTTGTACGAGTGGTTGTTCTGGACTGGAGAGATAGCACTAATTAAGTTTTATTAAGCTCAGTTTAGTCTCCATTTTGCTTTGTCTCCTTCTTCACACACTCATTTACTCTGTAGTAAAAAAACTAGGGGTGGGGTTGAGATAATTTGAAGTTCTCACCCCATCTCCCTTGAGTTTCTACGCATACTTTATCAGAAATAGAATGATCGAATGTTCTCTCTCACACTGCTTACAGATTGGTAGCGGGTACATATAAGAGAGGAAGTGCTCTATAAATATCTGCTGCAGGACCAGTCAAGTCAGAACTAGCTTCAAGGAGAATATGACAAGAGAGTATTTCATGTTGTGCTTATTGTGTGTGTGCATACTTTCCATGTTCTACCTTTTGTCTTGTTAAACGCACTGAGAACATAGCCAGAGAGGTGGGAGAGGCAGCCTAAACAAGACTTCCTTTAAACTCTCACCTAATCATTCAGTCGGACAGGGGTGAGGGTGTTTCCTGTTTGAATGATATATAGTAATGTAGCAACAACCACAACAAAAAAGCAGAGAAAGCCCCTGTGCCTCTATGTGGCATCTGCAAAATGGCTGCGAGAATCAGCACCTCTCCGACATCTGAACTAGTATGTGTGCTATGTTAGCCTCTCCTCTGTCTATGACCCTGTATAATTATATTCGCAGACAATTAACCCCTCTTCTAAATGAGCTGCACTCTACAGCTATGTTCCTGCAACAGAATAAGTGTAATCATCATGGCATGTGATTAACATACATATATAACACAGGAAAGCTCATCACTGCAGACTTGACATGTGTCAGTTCCCACTGGGAGCCCTGCCATCCGTTTAGGCTCTGAGTTACACTATCAGCCAGGATGCACACACGTTTTACAGCTGTTGTGATTCAATATGAATGATGAAGTTTGTCCTGTGTGGTTATGATAGCATGTGATTAGCATATTCACATTGGAAGCCTCATGCAGGGTCTAGGTGCTCCGTTTACCACAGGATGTGATATGAATTTGTCAAACCTTTGTATCGAATATTTCTTAAGTAAAAACAGAGAAGGTAAAATAATAGCATATAATATATTAATATACATTAGGAAATAAAATGGAATAAAAAGGTGGAAACTGTACTTATATTAACAAGATAAATATTATTATATATAATATTCATATATCTGTTGATATATATTATATATCAACAATATATAATCGCAACATCAACCATCGGACCACGATGAACAATAAAAACATATAAACTGGAGAATGTCTCTTGAGACTCAGAGATTATTGGTTCAGAATAATGTTTCCCAGTCACTTTTTTTCTTTGAATTCACCTCGTTATCTACAGGGTGCGGTACTCTTTTTAATTATGGTAGCGTCAAATTAACATATCACAGTGGCCATGATGGATGCCAGTGGTTGTGAAGTCTAGAGCTGACGTTCCCAGGAGAAACAGCGTTTGTTCCACATATAGCTCTGGTGTGTCTCTGTCTCTCTCCTCTTCCTCTCTCTTTTTTTTTTTTTTATACACACACTGTGTGCGTGTGTGCGTGTGTGTGTGTGTGTGCACAACATGGAGGGGTTGTCTAAGTCTTACTAGGATCTAGTCTAGGCCATGCTCTGCTAAATTGTGTGGTTTGGGGCCATCCTGGTCTGGCGGTTACCCACATGATAAGATTATAAGAGTATAAAGTGTCCTGAAGAGCCTAGTCTGAGAATTAGCCTCTCTTATTTGACTCGCTGAAGCTTAAAGATCTCCTTAGCAATGCCAATACCTAAGACACCAACAGTGGGGCTTTTGAGTATACGTTTGGTCAGGGCCGAGTTGATTTGGGTTACAAAGGAAGGCCACAGAACCAACAGTAATGGTAAAATAGCTAGGAGGAGGAAAATATGTGAGCTCATTGGTAATTAAAGCACATTCTGAATTAAAAATAACTTGGCTTTTACAATTCGACACACTGGAACAGAAAGTACAAAACAGACTGCAACAACAAAGTCAACTTGACGTGAATTTGATAGCTCTCTAGCAACATATATTTTCACCCACATGGTCTAATATAGGCTAGATGATTGGTAAATCATGCTTAGTTAGTCTTTTTACCTTTTAACAGATGGTTGTTGGTCTGCAGCCTAGTGGCTAATGAGCTTTCTTGAAACATGAACTGTCATCTGTGAGCCCCATGCTAGTTTGCTGATCAGTGGTGTGATGTGTCTGTGCCACAGGGTGACCAAGGAGGTGTCTGCAGACTCCAAAGAAGCTAAGGGCTTCCTGAAGAACCAGGGTAAGCCAGAGGAAGAAGATGACGAACAGACTACCGAGGGCGGCAATCCAGAGACACCTGGACCCAGGTATATACAGACACATGCAAAAATGCACACACACATATTTGTCCGGTAGCCATTATGTTTGTAATGACAATATACCGGATATACAATAACATGTTTTTATGGGTGACAATAGCATTAGTTATTATTCATATTTCTACTCTGGTAGGCTGTCGAATGCGCCTGTTTAACTGCGTTTACATGGCACTGAATGTCTTGGTCAGCTGCTGTGGTGTGTCTTCCATGGTAGTAGGTCAGTGTGTTTATTCAGTACCTGTCTAACTAGGTCAGTTAGCAGACGCCGTTATCAGAGGGAGCGTGAAGGAGCAGATAAGTAGGTTTGGCGGGTTTGTTCGATTAGGGTTTGAACCAGTACTGTGGGTGCACTGTCAACCACTATGACCCTAGACTTATTTATATGTACACCTCTGCATACGTACAAACTGTACACATGTGTAAACTTTATTTACTTCTGTGGGATAATTAGATAAATGAGGCCAGTTAGCAGAGTGTTTTCCTCTTCTGTGAGAGCAAAGCAGTATATGACACACCGAGGAACAGAAGAGTGTGTAAACTCCTTTATGTGTGTATGTATGCGTGACATGAAGAATCATTGATTTTTCTGATGACTCCCATTGCGGAGCGTTAAATACACATGCACACACAAATACGGTTGGGGTTGGGGGGGGCTATGCCCACATACAAATACATACGCACCAACACGGTCACTCAAGCAAACAAGCAAGTAATGAGATTATGTGTGTGTGTGTGTGTGTGTGTGTGCACCACAGTACCAATGAGAGTCAGGGTACATGTCATTGTTCAGGGAAATTAATTTTCCACTTCAGCCACCATTCTGAATTAAATGTTGTCGCTGTGATATTAAAATAATGGAATTTCTCCAGAAGAGTGTTTGTGTGTGCGTGTGTGCATGCATGCATGTGTGTGAGCGCGCATATACTGTCCAGAAAATTTTCTAAAATGTTTTTTTTCTTTTTCTTGTTTTTTTACACCCCTCTCATTATGTCTTGTCGTTGCTATGACAATTGATGGTTTGGGCGGAGCATGTCTTCCCTCCAAACCCCCAGACAGGAAACAGGAAATCATCCTCAAGCAGACAGTGTGTCCTCCACACAAGTCATTTCCTTTTTATCTGTGTAGTGTGTGTGTGTGTGTGTGTGTGTGTGTGTACACGGAGGGTGAACTAGAGATTATGAAGAGTGATATTTGTGTCTTTTACCACACAATTTAAAGGGATAGTCCGCTCATTATCCTTTTTTTATATAATGGTTGTCAAAACCAGTTAGGATCCCTTTAGCCAACTTCTGCAGCTTTCAGAGGACGTCCGATTCCCATCCCCCCGTCAGTGTTGGGATGTGTTCCCCAGGGATGTGCTCATGTGGATGCATTCCAACAGCTGTGCTGTCGGGCTCCCTGGTGCTTGTAGCGGGCATACAGTAAACCAGGCCAAGAATGTGGAACAGTCCTGCAGTGGATGGCAGGCAGGCCTACAGCTACAGTAGCTGCTCTCTTTGTGTGTCTCCATCCCCAGGAAGATCCTTGCTGTCCCCATTCTGTCCACAGACAGTCTGCACAGGCACTTTCTTGTTTTGCTCAGTTGCTTTCTGTTATTTCTTCTCGTCTGTCTTGTTCCTCCTTGTCTGCATCTCTGTTGTACCTATTTTCTCACCCCTTGCCTCCATATGCAACCTTCATAGATCTTCAGGATGGTGGAGAATAGATGTTTATTTCCATCCACATAGTAATACACATACTGTACACACACATAATGTACTGTAACTAAATATGACTAAAGACTAAAACTAAAGATGTTGTCAGCTCATTTGCTGACGACTTTGTAGCAGCTGGAAAAATACATTTGAGTTTTTATTTCTTCTTTGGTTTCTGTCTACAGATACTATTGAGGTTTGATGGTTTTCATATATTTTAGTTTAAATTGTGGTTGCCTAAAGACTAAATCCATACACACATCAGATGTTGTTATGATTGGAGTGTCCGGCTTTCTGGGTGTGTGTGTGTGTGTGTGTGTTTGCTGACTAAGTGTTATCGATCGGCAGCTGACAGAGGTCTTTCGCCAATGTTGATTGGTTTATTGATTCAGAGATACATCACCACAGTGACTTTCTGCGTTTCACAATATATTTACTTCAGTTCAAATGTATGGTGAGTGCAAAACAAATCTGTAATCTCTAATGTGTTCTGTACCAGCGATCCAACTTGGTGAACATGGCCGGCTAATTGATATTACATAAATGCACTTTTGAGGGGACCAATGTCATTGTGACCTCTAGGCCGAATGCTAAAACAGTGTTTAAAGGCATAGTCAGCTATTGGTAAGGTAATACACTTTTTGTAAAATTCACAAATTGTCAAATTCAATGTCTAGTATGCTAGTTTACCTTTGTTAGTTCTCTGTGCGTGCTGAAAAAATAATCCATTACTTCTACACAGCCCTGGCTCTGGAAATAGGAACACAAACAAAGTGGCAAACACACCTCCTGAGTTTCTTTTGATTTGCACTCAAAAGAAACTCAGAATGACCCTGCCATTTAACCCTCATTATATCCTTCGGGTCAAAATTACCCAAACCACTAGCTCTTTGTGGCAGACAGAAGGCGCTAAACCTGCTGGGACAGCAAGGTGTACATACACACAGCAATGACAATTAAAAAGAACACAAAATCATACACAATCATAAGTCGCCCTCTGGTGGCATAATTTGATAAAATTAAGGACATCACAAGGGTTAAAGGTTGTGATGCCCTGCCCTTGTGGCCAGGGTTGGTAGTGCTCGGCACTGGTAGTGACTTCTGTTTCCAGGGTGACTGCCGGCTGATTGCAAGTGGGAGCACCTGGCAGCACCAGACTGGTTTGGAGGCAGGATGCTGCTTCTCAAGGCTCCATTGGTTTTTCTGTTCCCTTTTCACTCTTGGGAACATGGACATTGTTATTGAGTTGTAATTATTAGTTGAGCATATTTTGTTAAAACCTATTTAACCCTCCCTCTGTCCGATGGGTCATAATGACCCGGTGCACTCTCCAGTAGCGGGCGCCAACCACAACTCGGACATATGACATTTTGCGTTTGGCTCCCTCTGCTGGTAGTCTGCTGAAATGCCATAGGACAGCGGGGGAGGTTTAAACCGGCGTGTGCCGAGATCTTTCCTTGTTTGCATTCATGAGCCTGGTCGTGACAAACATCCTAGCTTTCATAAAGCGTGTCCAATAGTCTTTCTCCAGCATCCCTGGCTTTACCTTTTTTAATAAGGTTTAAATATGGAACCACATCTGCTCTGCTACTCCTTGTCTCCTTGTACTGCAATTGCCTTTAAACGAATGGCAAGCTTATAGGGGAGAAAATAATAAACTGCATTTACATTTTGCAACTTGTATATTTGTTTGATTCTGTCATATTATTATTATTATTATTATTATTATTATTATTATTATTATTATTTGTCAGAATCAAGAGATAAATGTGACAGGGATGACAGAAAAGAGTCACCTCAGACAGTCTAATGAGTCTTGAGGCCTCTGTTAGATTCTTGGAGAGAGAACGATTAACTAAAATAATGGAGTGACAGACATTTTAAACGAGACCACTCTTCCACTAATCTGTTAATGTGTCAATCATTAGAAATGCTCTTGTTTTGTATAATATAACATGCCCACACTGCCTCCAGTAACTCTGTGTTCCGTATGATCGCGTTACAACATGGAGTTTCCTAAATCAATAATTCTATTTACTGTGGTATTTCATTGCGTGCAGCGTTTAGATGCTCAGCCTTCAAAGCAATATAGGACAAAGTGTTTATTTATACTCAATAAGGCTGTAATTCAGACATGCACTATGTAAGCGTAGCAAACTTGGCAGTGCAATCGTCTAATTCCATGGTCTCTGCTAATAGTCTCCATATGCGAACGTAGGAGCCCAGCTCGTCTTGCCTGTTTGTTTAAATATAGATTTAATGATACAGACATACCGTGGATGTGAAAGTAGCGAATCGGTGAATGGAAATTGTGTCACGTTGACATGGGAGAGTGCTGTTCACATTCGCAGATTTTTTTTTGACCCTCGTAAACTACAAGAGGTTCCCTCAGAACAACTCTGTATTACTGCTGCATTTCTACACACGCATCCAGTGCCTGAGAATAATCACAGTAGACACCATTTCCTCACCAGGGTATTTTTAGATCAGTGGTACCCAAACTGCAATGTTAACTTGGGCCCTCTTGGCTTCCAATCTGATGGAGATATTTTTAAGCATGAAAAATGTTCCGGAACCATCTTAAAACACTAGTTTATACTCGACATCCCCAGTGTGGAGCTTTAGTGGAATAGCCATTCTGTCTGAATGTTCATCTGAGGTGTGGAATTGGACAAAGCACATGTGCATGTAAACACACACACACACACACACACACACACACACACACACACACACACAAGCATGCACACAGGTACACAAATATGTGCAGATCCATGCAGGCTGCATTTAATTTAATTCCCTGGTGGTAGGGATAACAGTCTATGCATTACCACTGATTTGATTGTAAATATAATCAGTTTGTTGGAGTCAGTGATTATAAGTTAATACTGTACACTTTTTGTCAAATTCAGCTAATATCTATACCTGCGGCCTGCTATCTGTCCAGTCCCAACTGACTTGTTCAAGCATGCTGTCTGCATTGTTCTACCTTTTATTCCAACAGTTTTCATATGCTAAACAGGATCATTCCTGAACATTCCTGAAAAAATACATAAAGAAATAACTAATGAGTAAATAAATACACACGGCACTGACAGTAAAGAGAACTACACGATCAGACACAGTTGGCGCCATCTGCTGGCACAATAAGATTTGCGTTTGAAACCCGAGGACAACAGGAGGGTTAACCTTAAACTTGGAATTGTAGGAATACGGAGGACACCTTTTTCCACATTGCTTAGCTGGAGCTAATTATGTAAAAGGATTGCAGACAGCTGTCCCTGGCAAGGATATGAGTGTGGTCGCATGGTGGTTCCCTATTGGCCAGTAGCTTCAAAAGGAATGATTGGTCTGTTCAAAGAGAGGAAGGAAGTCCTCCCTCCACTTCATAGGAAAGCAGCACCGGGCATCAGGAGCCCCTCTACCCTCTCTGGGGACACTGTAGTACACAAGAGCAAGGCAAACAAACAGTCACCCGCTTACAGCAGAACATTGGACCAGCTGTCCTGGCTGGGAGACAGGCGCTGCCATCAGTGTGTGAAATTGAGAGCGGAAAGACTTAGAAATTCATTATAGACAATAATAATAATAATAACAAACTCATCTTTGGAGACGTGTCATAGTCTAAATGCTGTAGATTGCTGTTTCATTGTAATGTACATGCAGTACAGTGCATACAGTACATTAAATACTGTATGTATTGTATAGGAAGCAGTTTTAAGGTCAGCTACTACCAGGATGGTTTAGGTGAATGCATCTGTGAGACTTTGATGTGTGAGGATGTGACAGTGCCTGAGTACACTGTATGTTTGGTCTTTTGGTTTTGAATGGGTGTTGCTGGGGGCAGTGGTTGGGTGCTGGTCATGGGAGATGGTCTCTCTCTCTCTCACACACACTCTCTTTCCCTCCATCATTTGATTTCGCTCCATGTCATTCGAGCCATCTGTTTTTTGATGCTGTGCTATCTTCTTGTTTGATCTCTCTCTCCCCACACTGTTTAGTCTTCATCGCCATGGGAACGCTGTTAGTTTCACAGCTGGCAAAGGCTTGTACCAAATCGTGGATTTATATGCCATGGGTCACATACCAGGTGTGTGTTTGGGTGTGCCCCACTGTATTCTCCCATACAGTGTGTTAAGTTTGTGTCACCACATTAGTAGACCTTTTAACTTGAACATGAAGTGCTACTGAGATAAAGAATCATACTAGTAACCCCCAGCAAGGCTCTACCTATTGAGTTTTGTATTGTAATACTGGTAGTAGTTAAAGGCAGCTTTATCTGCAGATAGTTAGCATTGTGCCCTCTATACAGTTTGTATACTGTACAATATGCAATGCAGAGGCATTACAATCCCAGTGATTCAATAGGTGATAGCTCACTGTCTGCTTGTGTGTGTGTGTGTGTGTGCGTGTGTGTGTGTGTGTGTGTGTGTGTGTGTGTGTGTGTGTGTGTGTAAAATGGGACACTAGCTGCTTGTGATACCAGCCTGCCAATGGGGTGTAACGCCATTTAAACAGGGTTGTTAAACCAGGGCTTCTGCTGATGTGTGTGTGTGTGTGTGTGTGCGTGCCCGTGCGTCAGGGTATCTCCTCAGGCCCGGGCACACACACAGCATTGGTGCGCACACACACACACACACACACACACACACACACACACACACACACACACACCTTTCAGCAGACGCATAACACGGCATGGAAATGGGTGGCTAGTCAGTTGTAATGAATGAGCGTTGCGACCTCGCTCATCTCCACAGTGCGATTTCCCTCCCCCCCCGCGCTGCACAGCTGTGGCGAATACATTCTCCACGGCCAGCAGAGGCATTATCGCGCCCCGCGTTCACTCATCTGCGGAGGGCACAGCGCACAGCTGGCGGCGTGGCCGCTGGTACGGAGCAGAGGTCCTGTGTTCGCTGCAGCATGTGCACGTGTGGGCCTGCGAAGCATTCACACTTGGCACCTTCACTGAAACATGCCAGCCGTTTTCAGCCACAGCCTGTGCCATTATAATGGCACAGAGAGGCACTCTTTGAGCGCTCGCCGTATTTAACAGCCACAGAGCTAAATGGGGAGATGCTGTGCTTGTTATTAACTTCTTTAGTGACGACAGCGTCACTAAAATGTTTCTTTTTACATTTCTTCGTTTTCTTTTTTACAGGATGTGTTTACGTACAATGTCTGGTGTCTGACCTATTCAGTTATTGACAAATAATCCAGTGGTGTTCCAAGTCATTTTGGATAAAAGCACCTGCTAAATACTGTAAATGTTGATGGAGGAGCAGGCAGGAGTTGGATGTTTTTTCAGGCAGGAGTTGGTCCTCTTACAGGAGGACCTTTTGCCGTGGCACGGATGGAACCCAGGACCTTATGGCTGGGAGTCAATCACCCAGACCACTAGACTAAACTTTCTGCCCCTGTATGGCCATTGTCGATGCTGATTTCCTGTGTTGACCGCAGGAAGATTTGAGATTGGAGCTATACTGAAGCACTTACCAATAAATTTATTTACCATGTCAAGCGTGGCACAGGAAAGGCTGGTCATCAGTATACTAGTGTACTGTACATGGCATGTTCATGTTTCTCTCTCTCTCTCTCTCTCCCCCTCCCTCCCTCCCCCAGTGTCTCTCTCAGTGCCAAGCGCCCAGCTGGCATGTCCGGTCTCCTGGGCCGTCTCGCTGGCAAGAAGCCGAAGATGAGCACTCTGGAGAAGTCCAAGATGGACTGGGACGCTTTTAAGTCGGAGGAGGGAATCACAGAAGAGCTGGCCATCCATAACAGAGGGAAAGAGGGGTGAGTGTTAGAGAGAGAGAGAGAAAGAGATGGTGTGTAATGTACTGGTGTGTGACAGAACACAGTCGATCATTTCTAATTTTAATTTAGGCTTCTATTAATGAGGAGGGGAGACAACAAGAAGGGGAGAGTGAGAGAGAGAGTTAGCGAGAGAGAGAGAGAGAGAGAGAGAGAG
>JAODUG010023924.1:0-20619 GCA_027564795.1 Aphredoderus sayanus
TATTTGTAGCCAGAATTGGCAGTTTTATCTCTATTCACAGTGAGGCCATGCACAGAGACTGACTCTTTAAGGTGCAGAGGTGTTTTGAGAGGTTTTGTTATGGGCTACTCTCTCTGAATTACAATGCACTGACTATATGGCTTCGGTGGAAAGTGGAGAGTGGAGGCTTTTCAAGCAGCCACATATGATAATCAAATATCTGCAGAGGGTTAGGGTGCTGCAGACCATGTGTCTTGGAGTTGGAAATGGAGAGAGCATAGGTAGATGCACAGATTGAAAATAGGCTTTATCCCATTTCTTCTGGGATAAGGTACTTCGAAGAAAGATAAGATGCGATACAATTGGAATAAACAAAGAAAAATCTGCAATTAATATTCTTGTTGGGTCAGCATGTCTGCATTTCCCTGCCATTTCATTCTGGCTTTTCAAGGTGGCGCAAAAGAGATGCCACAAGTGTTTCCTAGCAACAGTTCACAGCATAAATCCTCCCCCTCCACACCGCTTTAGACTCCCTCCTTGCCGGAGATGAGGGGTTGCAGCAATGCACCACTTGCTTTAGACCTGAAATACATTGTAATTCTCCAGACTCTATGCGTTCTCTCTCTCTCTATCTCCACCCTGTTCTGCCAAGGCTGCGTCAAATGACATTCAGGCCCCTGTCTTCTGCGATGAAAAAAGCACAGTGTGGCTATTTCACTGTGAAAGGTTGAAGGGATCGCAAATTGAGAACCATTGGCAGACAAAATACAGTTAGAGAGCGGTGATATTTCACCCTTTTACAAGCTGTACAGTTACCTGGCAAGAGGCATACTTTCCCACCTTTTATTTCATTTGTCGTGCTTCCTTCCACAGCCCAAGTGAAGGGAATATCTCCGAGAAACAGGCTTGTGGGAAGGGTTTGTGGTTTTGATGATGGACTGGCCTTGTCATGTGTGACAGGTTTAGTCCTTTTTCAAAACAGTGGCCCAGTCAAGCCCACTTGGCTCCGTCCATTTGTACACAGGTTTGAGGGACTTGGTCAAGCTTGCACAGACCAAAAGGATGCTTCAGGACCATATGTATATCCCTCATAATGTACTCAAAAATCTCGCATTTGGCCACCAGAGGGCGCCATCTGATTGTGTATGATTCTGTGTGTTTTTTTATTGTCATTGCTGAGTGTATTTATTTCTTTATTAATTAATTATTTCTTTATGTATTTGGGTTGTTTTTATGTGCCTTTTAACCCTCCTGTTGTCCTAGGGTTTCAAACACACACCTTGTTGTGTCAGCAGTGCACATCATATGTGCGTGTGAGCTGTATAATTAGGTTTAGCGCCTTCTATCTGCCACAAAGATCTAGTAATTTCGGTAATTCTGACCCAGAAGACATCACAAGAGATATATAAACAGAGTTGTTTCACATGCACTTCTCATACTCAATAATGACTTACTGAGTATAATTACAAGTATTAATGAGCAGGTATGGGTTAGTAGTCCAAGATGGAGATTTTAGCTGGAAGTCAACCTAACTATTGTCATCTCTCCTTCCTTACAATTCTACCCCTTTCATAGACATTAGTAGGACCTTGGAGCTACTATAAGGTGGAAATTCTGCCCACTACAATGCAATCGAGGTGCTCTACCTTTATATACTCTTCAGATCCATAAATGGTCTTTTGAAGGATTGTGGTTTGCAGTTGCTTTAAAAGACTGGCTGAGATTCAGAGTCAATTTATCTTCCTTATATTCTACCAGTCACGTCTCGGTGTTCACAGTTCAGTATTGTTATTTTCAGCAGCAACGCGAAGCCTGTTAAATATATTTTGTCTGTTCCGTTTGACCTCTGGGTTTCCTTTCTTCATGATCCTGAACTGCCTCGACTCAGAAGAATGAAGAATTAAGAAAAATAAAAGGCAACAAAGGGATATCAAGAGGGAGGGAGAGCGATAGAGAGAGAGAGATAGAGAGAGAGCTGACTTGAATGTCTGCCTGCACTATACACAGCCTGCCTTTGTGCCATGCGGGAGCGAATATCGCCAGAGCTGTGAGCATGATAGGTCATGACAATGAATGTCGCATATACCACGGCCACAGAAGGTGGATCAAAGCCAGGTGGGATGCAGCCGTAATGGTTTAAAGGCGAAACTTGAAGCACAGCAGGAAGACAGACAAATCATAGCCCTCTTTGATGAAGAAGGTGACTGGAGAGACATAAATGGGAGAGGCACATAGAAAATGCAGAAGAGGGAGTGAGGGCAAAGTGGCAAAAGATGAGGTGTGACACACACTCCCCTGTCACTGGCAGGAGCCTCACAGGAGAGAGGAGAGATTTGAACCTGCTCCTCTCCATGTAAAATTACTTTCCTCACGGTTCTATTCACCGATGCATCCCGCTGTTAAGACGCAGATAGATTCTCTCTCGTCTCAGTCTGAAAGGAGCCACTCAGAGGTGATATATACATGAGCAGGGGCTTGTGTATGCAATATAGAATATTGTCCGATAGGTCTGATAGTGAAGCCTCTTATCTGGTGATATATCAGGCCCTATATGCATGGTTTCTGATAGAACAAATGACAGATAGCAAAGATAAGATTATATTTTAAATTGTAATACAGTTCTATTCAATATATAACGTGATATATACAGTAACTAATTTTATTCTTGAAATGGTTGGCACTTTGAAGAGAACTAAAACAAAAAAGCACACTATTTTGTCGAATAAGTAAAATAGGCCCTGTGTCAGTAGCCCATGGAAATAAAATGTGATTGGTGACAATCAAATCAAGATTAGCTCATCATAGCATACACTAGTAAACATGGAGGGGTGGGACTTTTTGGGGAACCTTTGAGGCTATGTCAATCAGTACTGGCCTAAATAAGGAAAACATTTATTAAATTGGTCAGTGAAGGCCTGTATGGCAGAGGCTTTGAAAGTGATGACTTGCAGTTTAACTTCCAAGTTTACTCTGCTTTGAAAATAAGTTTGAATTAGAGTCCGTACACCACAGGACATAATGTGGGCTAATTTAAAAACTCTAAGCCATTTTTCACAAAATATGCACTGGCCTCCACTGCAAGGTCATTCTTGTAGCATATTCTGGACATTATTGAACATAAGAAATGTGTTAGCATAGATGTTTGAACATCACATGAAACAGAATGAAATCTAATTTGTACAATCATACAGTAGGCTCAAGCCCTGTCTTTTTTCTCATTTTTTGCTCTCTCACTTTGTAACATCTCATTTAAAACTCTGTTCATTAAGAAGTACCTAATTACACCCACATTATCTATAATTACTGTGTTTTTACATCACACTTGCTAGATAAAACTCCTTCCTTTGAGTCTCTGTATATAATTAGCCTGAGCAAGCACCTACAGTATTGCACAAGTAATTAGAGAAAAACATATTCCATAAAACACTCCTGTTTCTACTAAAAACTACAAAAACTACACAACTAAAGTTATTATTAAAGGAAAATATGTTGATTAACATTAAATATATTTACTGATGCAAACAAATGCAGATTGAACGAGGACAACACAAGAGATGCTGAAATGAAGAGTCCATATTGCATGGCCACATAAATTCATATAAAAATTCATATAAAAATGAAGTGGGTACCAATTTATCAACCAGAATGCATTTGGAAAATGTGAAAATCACTGATTATGTATACAGTATAATTTCTAAAGACAATAAAAACTAAAGACTATATTCTGCTTTCCATTTCATATTGTATCTTACAGTGACACTCATTTTATTTATGGCCACAAGGTGGCAGTAAGGATCCACCAGAGGCGTTGTTTCAGAAAGGCACGTTGCAACAGCAGGAACCTCATAGGTTAATTACATTGCACTCTCATGCCAGGAAACGTGATCATTCAAACAGTAGCTAACTGCACGGAGGAACAGAGAGAGTAGAGATGTAGACAATGATAAAAATACATTGAGAGCGGAACCCAAAAAAAGAAATCTGTTTGCTTACTTTGCCACTTTGTCATCACTGTATCTGTGCTGATGTTACATTTCTCATGCTATCATATACAGGCGATGACAAACACCTGCTGAAATGGTGCTCGCCTGTCTATCTTCCAAAGTGGAAGATTTCAGTATCTTCTATGTAGTATAGTAATCAATAATGTTGGCATTCAGCAAGCTGATATTTTTTATTATTTTAGAGTCAAGATTAACTATCTCAAATATCACTCAAAGGGTGATATTTTATGGCTAAGATTGGAATGAAAGTAATTTTTTTTGCATGTTAAGAACACAAGTTGACCACCGTTTGTAGATGGTTAAGTTAATATCACATAAACAGAGAGAGAAAGAGAGAAAGAGAGAGAGCATAGAGTAGGTACAATATATTGGTCTCTAAACCCTTGACATTGCTAAGTAGCTACATTCTCATTCTCACTGTGTGTGTGTGTGTGTGTGTGTGTGTGTGGGTGTGTGCGCGCGTCCCAATTCCATTCATCCTTACGAACGTCTGTTATGTTATTGGGAGTGATAGAGTGATGGGAGGAAACAAGCTGAAAGGGCACAAAAAGCGCAGAGTGATTTTCAAGAGAAGAACAGGATCTGAGACGACCTGAAAGAAAAGTCCACAGAGAGAGAGACTCAGGGATGTGGAAGCAAAATGCAAGCGGGCAGGCGTACTGTGCTATGGGGTCGAGATTCCCCTCAGGTAAAGAGGCCAGTATGAAGGAAGCCAGAGAAACACCCAGAACAGGCTGACAGATACGCATCACCCCACACTCCCTTCAAATCAACTCTTAAAAGCCTTGCGCTCACAGCACCCTATCCACACTGGTACAATCCATGGACCATTAAATGTTTATACTCAACTCAAAGTTGATTAAGGACATTGCGTGTCAAGATCTAGTGTCATTACACAAGTTCATCCGTATTTTATTGCCGCCTGTTTTGTGCAAGGTCATGAATCCATGCATAGTCCACAAGAGTAGAACTAGCATTTAGCTTTAACATGCAAATTCTGGATTAGTGTTTGACCTGAAATCCTTGGACTCAAGAGAAATGTAGGTTTTGATCAGAGGAGCTGTTAGGATCTTTAAACATTGGGGGCTTATAGCCAAGCCCAAAAATCTTTATTCTCACACGAATACTGCACCATGCTCAAGCTATTTCAAAGTAATATAAGATGCAAGACACTGTGTTCTACCAAAGGTTTCAGGTGTCCCTAGACTGCCTACTGGTTTCCAAGATAACTGATTTCCAATTGCATGTGAGCACCCCTGTTGACTTGACAGCAGCATACCTCTAGCAGAAAAATGTCACAAACATGTTCCAAAAGTTTTCAGGTTTGTCACCAATATTACATTTGCATGTGGTGTATATTATTCACAGCCATCTACTGTACAACAGGGTTGGCCAACCCTGGTCCTGGAGGGCCACTGTCCTGCATGTTTAAGATCTCTCCCTGCTCCAACATATTCAAATGAATGGGTTGTTATCAATCTCTGGACCAGGGTTGGACATCCCTGATCTACATCTTAGAATGATTTAAAATATCAGTTTTGAAAAGGTAAAGTTTGCTTCAAGCAGGATTTGATCAGGCGATTACAAAAAACCCCCACAATAAAACAACATCATCCTCGTAACATTTTGTTTTAAGCTGGCTTGAAAGCAGCATCTATTTCAGTGTTATATGTAGCACTGGTCTAATGACCACTAGTTTTGATACTGTCATAAATGTCAATAAATGGTATTTTTTAACAATATTTTGAATCCTCAAAAATCCTAAGTTACTGGTCTGCCAGGAAATATCCGTAGTGGCTATGAATGTTTCAGGTCATTTGCAAAATGTATCCCCCCCCCCACCAACACACACACACACAACAGGAGCTTCATATCTCTGCTGTTCACCTTGACTTAACGGAGCACTGCCTCCATAAATCCCTGATTATCTCAGGTCTCAAACGTACCCAGATATATGACCATAAAGTCTAATTGAAATATGGAACACTATCAATTGTGGTTATGCGAGCAGAACCAGCCACACACAGACATACAAATAACTGGATATGGTGACATGTTAGCATATTTGAAGACCAACAAACATGTAGTCATTGCACATTACTTTACATTTATATTCATTGGACATTAAATTCTGTAACAATATAGAAAAAATCGATCCATTCCTCACTGTCAGTATCAGTATCATTATGATGATATAACCAATGTATGAACAATGCATTGTGATGCTTGAGAAACAATTACGCTACATTTAATGCATCGCTACATTTGAATGGTGGTGAATGGAAGCTGTGGTTGCCAAATACCAACCCCTGCGCACACACACACACACACACTCTGCTGTTGGTACAGTACATGTGTAGTATGCTTAAGCTACCCCACCCACACACACACCATGTGTAATCTATTTGAAGCACTAATGAGCAGATATACCCACGCATTAAGAATAACCATTAATAGATTAGCATAAGAACAATGGTTAATATTCCCTCATAACATCACATTATCTCAAAGAAATTGATATTAACTAAATTCCAACAAACCTCACGAGTGAAATTATTTAAATGCCCTCTATCTCACACTTAGAATATTGCACAATCATAACGCAAAGGCAAATTAAGTTATATTAACGATAAATCTTAACCCGTAAAGTCAGCTCTGAGCTTGACTCCACCCACTGCACAATTTTGAAAAAAGCTAAACATTAGTCAAGGAGCTGAGGGACAGATGAGGGAGGGGAGGGCCACTCCCCCCCCCCACACACACACATTAAGGGTAACATTTGAATTTCATGACGCACGAGTGCTCCAAAAGTATGCTCAAAAGCCAGCAAGGACCTTGGGTGATTTTAAAAGGATATGACGTGAGAGCCATTTTCAACCCATTAAATTCAGAGTATTACTGTATATAATATTTTTCAATATTAACACCAGGATTGATGTGTCTCATCTCATCATACTGTAGTGCAGTCCTTTTGTTTTGTTTTGTTTACAGCTCAAAAACACATTTTAAGATAGTTACTTTCATCATCATTCTTTTTTGTAAACTATATATTATTAATCTGTGAATTCTCATATACAGCATCATCTTCAGTACATGTACTACACATTGCATCAATTTATTTCAGGTATAAATATCTTCACCAATACTGTGTAATGCTTGACAATAGCCAGTTAGATGGCCAGTCTAACAGCATCGATCCAAAACCCCATGACAGGATTCAGCCAGCAGTGAGCTGGGCTTAGACTGCTATGAAACAGGTTAGCTTCACTGTTGATGTGTTCAAAAAGTAGACCCACTCAGCTGGAAGACCACCCACCCAGCCAAACAGAAACAGTAGCGATTCTAAAAGTTGTCTGGGCCTTCTGACTCACTTCCACTGTGACCGGGAACTTTAATGAAGCAATCAGTGCTAATCATATTTTAAAGAATATAAACCTTTAATTGTAAGTTGAAAGACCATTACAAATAAAAATAAAAAACTTGTAAGAACATTTTTAATTGTTGCATTGTAATGTTCCTTCTAACTGGCTAGGTGGGCAATATACTGTATTATACTATTTTATTATGACACCAAATAGTCACAGTACTATATCATAGGATTTGTTTTGTAGTAATGATGTATTTGACATAACAATATATTTAGTTATTTATTATATTTGATGAATATTCGTATGCGTTAGTTTAACTTTGATGGTTTCCTGCCTTGTCTGCAGGCAAACTATTCCCCTGGACAGGAAATCACCCAGGGGATCAGCTACAACACAAATCCTTAAAAATGTTAGTCCCACCAGACCTGCCCTTAACACCCTTCTACGTGGAGGAGGGGGATCGGTGTGTGTATGTACGTATGTACAGTATGTATGTGTGTGTGCGCGAGTGTGTGTGTGTGTATGGATGAAGCAGGGCTGTTCAATCCTCCTGAGAAGCTGAACATGTCTGCAGCACTATGACCTCAGTACCAAACCACCTCCTCTCAACTGGAAAGCCCTGGTTAAGCGTCATGGGAAAAGCAAGTGTTTGAGAGCTGGTGCTTACGGAAGACACAGAGGGCAAGGAGAGTAGGTGAAACTAGCAAAGCGGACCAACAAAGAACAAAGTTCTAAAGAAAGGCTGAAGAAGAAAGAGGAGAGAAGTAAACCACACCTGTGAGAGAGAGCAAAGTGTTTGAATACAACACTTCGAGGTAGAGGGTCAGAACATCGGCGGGAATGCGAGAGAGGACTGCGGATGATAGAGCTGGAGGAGGAAGACAGAGGAATACAGGGGCCGCAGAGACAACAGCCTCAGAGGGGGAGAACAAAGGTGGCACACCACACTCAGCGCCCCGACATCCAGAGGTGGATCCTCGCGTAGCCACTGGGCACTGACACCCCACCCTCCCCATGATGAATAGGGCTGTCGCTTATGACAAATGCGACACTCCCCTATATGACCTACTTCAAGAAGCCATAAATGTTGTCCTTCTCCTCAACCTTTGAGGAGAACTTTCTATTGTTCCTTTGCGGAACATAAAGGAGGAACCGCTAGCACTACTCCCCACTTGCTTTGTTTTACATGCGCCCTTTACCCAGGGCCATCGCTGTGGCCCGGGTCTAAACAGCTGCTCAGAACAAGGCCTGGCAAGGTGCCGTTGTGCATGTGTGTGTGCCAGCTATAGGTCTCTTCAGAGCTGCCAGCAGGCGGGGACAAAAAGAGAACAGATGTCCCCAGACCTGACCGGTGGCCAAAGACGGCCTTTCAGAGGGGGACGCCTCCCACTGTAAGATCTAACTAGGCCCCGGAACTTTTGAATTTGGTCCCAAGTGGTTGAAATACATGCTGCATCATAGCTGGCTGGATGTAAGATGTGCCTTTGGCATAGGAAGCCCTGCTCAACACTCTCCCCCATCTTCTGGAAAGCGGCAATCCAATGGACTAGATTAAGCTACAGAGAGAGAGAGAGAGAGAGAGAGAGAGGGTGGGTGGGGAGGTGAAGACCCATCTACAGTATATTGCATTAAAGGTTCTGAACTGTGTGCCCATTGTCCAAGAGGTTTAAAGGACAGAAAACAGGAGCAGTAATAACAGGGGTGGATAGAAGTAGTTGCTGTCGAGTAGCAAAGACATTTCCTTGCTAAATTCTCACTAGACAGCGGCTGCCAAAGCAGTTATACTATATGCAAATGCGTAGAGAAATGTTGATAAGGAATTATTTGTCCGTGAAATCCCTGAGGAAAAAAAGAGGTCAAATCTAGAGCCGTGCACTAAATATACAGCGCACCATTCTCCACACATCGGAGAATAACAGAAATTATTCATACTGTGTTGATTAAATGTAATAAATAAACATAATCAAAACTGTTAATGTTTATTCTTGAATCTCATCCTCATCATACACTGGTCTATTTCCATTATAGAAGGTATGTCACTGTTTGAAGCCACCACGGTTGCATTCCGATGGGTTTCCCATGGGCAGGCATGTCTCTCTCACTTGTCAAAAGTAGAAATTAAAATATACATGTCTCCCGCAAGCCCACTCTTCCGCAAAAAGCAGGTCATTGACGCGATAGAGGGGCAGAATCCCATTCACTGCCAGGATCTCTCTTTCCCTCCCTCTCTCTTTCTCCTGCTGTTGTTCCCCCAGGTGGCTAAGGGTGAGAAGGAAAACTGACATGTGTACAGTACAGTATGTGTTTGTGAAGCTACATTAGCTATGGGGTGTAAAACAACACACTGCAAAGCAAAAATGTAAAACACTAACTTCACAATTGTATTTCTGTAATTAGAATGGGAAGGATATATCACCAGAAGGTGTCCAGAAAAACAACTTCTAATTAATACCAATATGATAATGCTTATGGGGATATCACATATAACTGTAAGGTATAAGCTTGGAAGTGTGGACGTATTCAACAGTAAAGGAAATTCACTTTGTGGCATTGTTCCTGTTTTGAAAATCCTTTTGAATTGTTTTAACCCTGATGATGTCATCTGGGTCAAAATGGCCCAAATCACTAGCTCTTTGCGGCAGATAAAAGGCGCTAAACCTAATTCTACAGCTTACACAGACATGATGTGCACACTGCTGGCACAACAAGGTGTGTGTTAGAAACCCAAGGACAACAAGAGGGTTAAATGGCACAAAATAAAAAACAAATACATTAAGAAACAATTAACCCTCATGATGTCCTTCAGGTCAAAATTACCCAAATCACTAGCTCAGATTGAAGGCGCTAAACCTAATTCTACATCTTACACACACATATGATGTGCACTGCAAAAATAAATAAATACACACAGCAATGCCAATTAATAAACACAAAAAATCATACACAATCAGATGACAGTGCCAGGTGGCCAAATGCCATATTATTATGGACATCATGAGGATTAAGACATTTACTGTAAACTCTTCCATTCCTCACTGAACTGTTTACATTTATGCTTTCATAAATGTTTCAACATGTTCAACATCACTTTTTGGTTGCAGGTTTGGAAGAACCAGTTATGTAATTATCTCTTTCTGTTGCTAAATGATCTGCAATGCCTAGTTTGACAATTTTGTTCAGTTTAGTGAGTTTTTGTATGATGTCTGTCAACCACAATGCGTTATAGACTAAGTCCTTCAATTCTAAGAGGATTTTTCCTGTTACTGACTAGAAAGCTGGTGATCCCCGCCCATATCAAATCCCATTGTGGCTACTGCAGGAACATCTGGCGATGATATAACCGTGAAATTCAATTTGAACTTGAAATTGGCCTTCATGTTTCAACATATTCTTTTTTTAAAACACACATGCATGTGTTTTAACGCAAAGCATGTTGTAAAGTGTTGTCCTTTCAACTGATCTGTCTTCTAGTATGAGCCGATGGTTTAGGAAAACCCAGTGTTTTAGGGGTTGCCAAGCTCAATGGCACCTCACAGCAAATCCAAAAGCTCAACAAAGCTGTTTCTCTCATCATTCACCACTCTGTTGAGAGTGAACAAAGATGAACTATGATGCAAAGCTCTAGATGAACTAAATCTTACACTGATCTTTTGTCTTCATGTTAAAGAAAACATAAAGTGGATCAAGGGTGTAGGGATGTTGTGCCTACTATCTAACAGTACAAACAGTTCCAAATCCAGATTTACTGAACTATTGATTATCTGAATTGTTAATAAAACAGGGAAAACAAAGAAAGCTTCTCCAATCAATAAATATTGAAAAAACAGGTAAATGGATGAAACTGACACAGAAATTCAGTAGATGTAAAGTATCTGTTAACTATTGTAGATTCAAGATTTAAAACAAATACAAAATAAAATCGGCAACTAAATTCAACACAAATAACATTTGTGGCTCATGTAATTTGGGTCAAACATAACCTGACATGTGTAAAGGTAAAAAGAAAGGAATAGTTTTAACCCTCATAATGTCCTTCAGGTCAAAATGACCCAAATCTTTAGCTCTTTGTGGCAGATAGAAGGCACTAAACCTAATTCTACAGCTTACACAGACATATGATGTGCACTGCTGACACAACAAGGTGTGAGTTTGAAGCCTGAGGACAACAAGAGGGTTAAAAGGCACAAAATAACAAACAAATAAATTAAGAAACAATTAACCCTCATGATGTCCTCTGGGTCAAACTGACCCAAATCACTAGCTCTTTGTGGCAGATAGAAGGCAGTAAACCAAATTCTACAGCTTATACACACATACAGTATGATGGGTACTGCAAAAAACAAACAAATATATAAAGAAATAATTAATAAAATAAAATTTAAAAAACACACAAAATTAGCCAATCAGCAAAAAATCCCTCTGGTGGCATAATTCCATAAAATTATGGACATCACATTAAGGAACAGCATTTTCAACCATCAGTCGCTACCCCATACAGCTACGTACATACTGTATATTTGACATACTGAATATTTTTTATTCTATACTGTAGTGTATATTTATTATTCTATAATGTACTGTATACTTAGTCTATACTGTGTACTGTATATTTATTATTATAGTTATTATTATTCAGTTTGGCTTTGCCACGAGAATCAGTCTGGAAAGGCAAGCAATCCTTTGAATTCTGTCTGGTATATCTAACAGGTGACCTGTCAGCATTGTACTGTTAGCTACGGGTGTGGTTTAGGTGTGATGACCTTGAATGTAACTCAATCCAACCAATCACCTGCCAAGTATTTTTTAAAGCGCGTGCCCTTTTAAAATACCTCCCCAGATGGTTGTGTGCATAGAACTACGATCTGTGCTCATAACATCCATCTGGCATTTCAGGTTAAGGAGACGGCCGGAAGACTCTGAGTTGTAGGACTGCCCAAACAAGCGATAAGTAGTACTCAGTTTCCAATCATGAGTAAAGCCGACAGTTATGTTTTTGCAGATAATCTGAGCATAAATGGGTTCTGCTTCCCTGGAACAAAACACACACAAACACACACACACACATAGTATGTCTCGGTGAGAAGACACTGACAGAAATCAACAGATAAAGTACATAGGAACAAACATATAAGCACCAAAATGTAAAGGTACACAGACACAGCCCTCTCAAACACATGAACACACACATAGGCTTAAGGGTGTCTGACAGACAGGTGTTGAAGACCATGACGGTTCTGTATACTTTGGTGATGTGGATGGGCTGCTTCTTAGATTGCAGTTGGCTTACCGGGAAGAGTAACAAATACGATAACTAGAAAATTCTGAAATAAAGTCTGCTTTGCTGTTTGAAGAATACCAAGAACCCATCTATCCATCCATCCTCAACCGCTTATCCAAGGTCGGGTTGAGGGGGCAGCGACCCGAACCCAAAACTTCCATTTCCCGGGCCACATTAGGCACCTCTGACTGGGGGATCCCGAGGTGTTCCCAGGCCAGTGTGGAGATATAATCTCCCCACCTTGTCCTCCTCCCAGTTGGACGTGCCTGGAACACCTCCCTACTTAGGCGCCATGGGGGCATCCTTAACAGATGCCCAAACCAACTCAACTGGCTCTACTCCGAGTTCCTCTCGGATAGCCAAGCTTCTCATCCTATCTCTAAGGGAGACTTCAGCCTGAGTAAACCCATTTCGGCCACTTGTACCCGCGATCTTATTCTTTCAGTCATGACTCAACCTTCATGACCATAGGTGAGGGTAGGAACGAAAATTGTCCGGTAGATCGAGAAATTTGCCTTCCTGCTCAGTTCTTGTTTAGTAAGTAAATATCTTGAAATCATGATCTCACTCTTCACTGGTATAATGTCATCAGTATAATGTCTTTGGCAGGGTTGGGTAAGTTACTTTTTAAATGTATTCCGTTAAAGTTACTAGATACCACACTGATATTATAATCGGTAATGTAATTTTTGCATTACCTAAATGTAATAACATAATCTGATTACTTTACTTGTTACTTTTGGATTATTAAATCTTTCTTTGAAACACCATCCAAAACAATTTACTGTGTTGGTGTGCCATATCTTTGCAATAATTCTATGCATATTTCTTCTGCAATCATCTCTTTTAAATCTGAAAGTAATACTAGAAGTAATCAGGATTACAAAAAAAGAACAGTTACTGTGCCAGTAATGTTATATGTCCCTGTCCATAATACAGTATACCTGGTACCATAATGTACCACCATCTAGTTCATCTTTCTATGTTTCCTCTTTCATTGACCTTTTTAGCCTCTTGCGTAGGTGGGATTGAACGTTTACATGTGCAGTAAATGTCAAACCTTGAGTGGGAGAGGTGTTTTACTCCCAATATGGTATCAGTAACATAATGGGAGAGCTCAGCTGAAACCACAGTCTGATACAGCACATGAGATACAGGCCACTAGGGTTTCTCTCCATCAGAAAGTCCTTCACATAGATAGACAGCTTGTGTACGCACCCTACACACATACTGTACAAAGGCGTATCCACACCCGCACACACAAACACACACAAGCTGTGCGCACATCAACACACAACGTTTTGCACATACATGCACACAAACGCACATTGTCCATTGCGTCTAATGTCAAACACCCTTCCCCTTCATTTGCACTGCAGTCTGTTCCTGTTCCTTTACGCCCGTAACATGGGAAACTTTGTCCGTGCCGCACAGTGTCTGCTGTCAGGGTGCATCATGGGAGACAGATTGCCAGGAGCGCTGGTTCTGACATGGCGAGTGGATATCACAGCAAGCCCATAGAATAGCTTCTCCTCCCACTGTATAAGTGACTAGCGTGGGTATCAGGACAATGTGACATTGTGTGGGGGGGTTCATACTTCACAGTGCACCTCACAGCTGTCATTAGATGGTTAACTCTCCCCTACAGTGTCATGTCTGTTTTGTCATCCTGTCAGGGGACAGGATATAGTATTGTGGTTAAGGTGGGTGACATCAATTCAATAGGGCATGGGTGCAATTGCCCACATGTCTGGTCTGCCTGTAGACATCCTTGAGGTGTCTATGCTCCCTACCTGCTCCATCATACTTCTAATTGTACTCAATATATGTTGAGTAATATAAAACATCTGCTAGAAGACTTACTTGTAATGGTATATCTCTCAAAAACGGTGTCTTCCTCTGTCTCTATTGAGCTCTACTGTATATGGTTAACTGCATGGGGCTCTCTTCAGATTTGGTCTCTACTCTCCTTTGTGTACCTCTTTCTGTATTTACCTCTCATTAACTTTATTCTCTTATCTTTCTCAGTGTGTTTGTTTTATGTTTATCTGTCTCTCTGGGTGGCTGTCTGCCTGCCAACTTCTGTCTCTTCTGTCTGAGAAGGTTCAGGAAAGAATTACAGATCCCTGTAATGTTATGACCCATTGTGTGAGGGAGAAATACTTATCTAAATCAGTTGGTTTAGAAACCATGCTGTGTTTGTCTCTAACACAAATACATGCAGCAAATGAGCGACTGTTAGATCAAATAGCGCCTAGAGATTTAGAAGCACTTTTCCACAGCCGTTCACAGTGGAATGAACACATCACCGCATCAGCAAAGCTCCATTCACACTCAATTACATATTACTGCACCAAAACTACCAGTGGAATAGTGTTGTTGACACACAACAAAGGGACAAAACCTACTGTGACCATTAGGGATTAAATAATTCTGTCTTTAATATTTGTCCTTTTCCACTAGGGGGCTATTGTGGCCTGTCCTGGTTATGGGTAGAATCAGCCTCTTCCACTCATTTGTACTACGTCATGTTACTTGTGCTAAACATTTATACACACAGTAGACGCCTGTAAGAATGTCAGCACTATCAAGAAGTCAGGTAGTACATTTTCATTTGCTATTATCGTTACCATTCACAAGACTGTATACGTAATTACCATTAGATGCTAATGCAGTGGTTTACTAAGTCTTTCCGTTTATTTTAAGAATTCCCCTAGTATAACTAATGTCCACATTGGTTAATTGAGATATGAAGTTGGTCATCACACAGATCAACTAAAATACCTTTCCTGTCAAATAGACAGGTCTCAATGCAATTACCCAAAACTGTTGTCTCAGATTTTAAGCAAGTAAAGGCTGGCTCTGCAAGACTAGCTTGTGCATAAATAGTTAAGTATGAACAAAATATAGAGAAAAAATAGAGAGAAAAAAATCTTGAAGAGAAAGAGAAATACAAAGTGATGCTGGTGATAAATTGAGCAATGCATTGCAATACAATACAGAATATTCTCAAAACATTTGAGGGTTTGACTTTTAATGGGAAACCTCGTTTAGATTCATTGTGTGCAATGACAATGTATGATTGGCTGTGTCAGCAAAGTGTTGTGCCTGAAAGCCTGCAGAAGGAGTACAAAACGCTTTCAGCTACATGACAAAGCAAGTCATCCCAAAATGTAATGCACAGGTTCTGTCTTCTTACCTGAACCCCTAAAGCAGGCAAAAAGGAATAGTTTGGGAGCAACTTTATGGAAGATTAATTTCTAGATAAATCTCATTGTGTCATTTTTGATGGAGGGTAAAAAGTGACATATAATAAAATATGCCTCTTGAAAAACTGGATTTGATCGTTTTTAGATGAAGCATTAAAGGTATAGTAAGTGAGTATAGTTAAAGGTATATTTACCAAATTCATTCTCTATGTGTGCTGAAAAAATAATCTGGTACTTCTACACATCCCTGGCTCCATCAAAAAGAACACAAAGTGGTGCAGACCGCACCACACAACAGCATTAATGTAAAGTAGCGTCCCTGTGTTTATTTTTTGAACCAGTAATGAAGCTTTTTGGTTATTCTGCTTATATATTCAGACTATGGCACACAAACACTCCTTATTTTGACAGAACCAAGAGGCCACAGATGGCGTGAAAGTGGGACAAGTCCTTCCTCCAATCCATTGGCCATGTGTTTTATCCACTGTCCTCAGCTTTTTGGAATGACCAATGTGTTTATTGAGCACTTCAGAGACCATTAACTTTTTAACTGGTTATCGTTCCGCCTGTGCACAGTGCTGGGGGCACATGAGGAAAATCTCACATTAAAATAGAAAGATCCCGAGACGAGATCTCACGCAAGTCCATCAAATAAATCAACACCTGCAGCAACCACTGCTGTTATCACCACTCCTGTCTTCTCTCTCTCGCTCTTCTTTGGCAGCAATAGAGCGGAGATGTGAGATATCCGCAATTCAAATCTGCAATCCTGTGACCTTGGGAAGTTGCAAGGAGAAAATGTGAACTTGATGCCATCTAATGTAAATATAGCTTCATGTCTAAATGTGACTAGCCAGTTTGCAAATCAACAGCCATGCTTTAGATGCTATTTCACTATGATACAGAATCTGATTTAGATACATTTGTATAATTCTGGCAGCCATCATCAGACACCTGACAGGGTTGTCTGATTTCTATATAATGAATTAGTTTCCCTTGGGGATATACCATATAGAGATACAATAGATATTCCCAATAAATAGAATAAAACCTCTGGTCAAGCCTCCCTTGTAAGACAAAAAAAACAAACAGCTGAAATGGAAGCTCAGTGTGAATTCGTAGGATCCTTTTTAAACTGGCAGGGGATTCTGAGGAGGAGGAGGAGGAGGAGGGAAAAAGTCAGATGTAAATGAAAATGTAGAGGGATGTGTGATGTACTGTATATTTAGCTATGCCTCATGTTCTAGCTTCATGATGGTATCATAAATAAAGGATGAACATAACACACGATGTAAGAACATCCATTAGAAGTTAGACATTTATAAAAGTAAATGTCTTTTCCCTATCGCTCAAATATCTTTCTTTCCAAATACAATACAAACAAATACCCTTTTTTAAGGCACCACCATAAATGCTCTCTCAAGACAAATCTACTCTGACATACTTGAGAAAAATGAATTGGCCTACTTTGTTAAAATGCAGTCGTTCAGAGCTGAAGTTACTTTACAGAGCTGAAGGACCTGTGATAAAAATGTATTATATTATAAAATGATGGAAAGTACTTTCTTTACTTTGAAAATATTTCATGAGAACAAATCTGGTCAGTCTAAGTTTGAAGATATAAACAAAACAAAATGAATAACTTCTTTGCTTGTCATCATTTTGTTCGCGCTACCTTACTTTCTGCTGCTAATGTAGTATGTTTCAGACAGCATGTCACTGCCTCAGATAGCATAACTTCAAAGCTATATTTTCCCATGAGAACTCAACAAATAGATTATGGTTCTTCCTAAACTGATATACCAACAAATATGAATACATCTTCCCACCATATGTTGCCTTGTATTCTTCAGGTTACTCCTGTTGTGACACTACAGCATCTGCTACTTTAATGGCTTCCCAAATGTTTGACTAATTACCACCCCATAACAAACAAACTGAGCTCGCACCGTAAGCAGAGAGCGGCAGATGAATTGAAAATGGTCCCATATAATGTCCCAAATACAATTAAATACGCATTAGTCAACAGAGTTGTTGAGCGTGTTTATGAATTATCGTACATGTAGGTGCACACCTGCAGCCCTGTCGGCAGACTAATTGCTCGTAAATGATGAGAGATTAAGGAGGAAATCTCAGTATTACTTCAATATACTGCATGGCAGTTTATCTCAAATGCACAGTGCCATTGTTATGGATCATTGGAATAGCTTGCCTGAAGCTCCTGTTGAGGGTCTGTATGCAAACACAGTGAACACAGCCTAATATATCAGGCACTGTATTGCAACAAATGTTGTGCAGCCTACTAACATACGGTAAGGCAAGAAGATATATTTGTGCAGAAAAACACGCACGCAGCACTTTTGACATTTTGTTCTCTGTGCATGGACCTAATGAACACATTGTAGACACAGCAGTTCATAAAATAAAGACTTCTTTTAAACGGTTTTGCTGTATTTTGTATGCTTTGTAATCATAGTGTGACAGTTATTTAGGATTGTAATGGGTTTGATTATTATAAATACCTCTCAGATCGAGTATTGCCCTTCTCATCTCTTCATAGTTTATTCCATGTTAGAGAGGTAATCACTTCTAATTTAGAATATGATTTTCCTGAAGTTATCTATGTACTGTATATGAAGTACGGTTTTAGTTGTAAATACTAAATAGTGCCATAGCACTGTTTTGACACAGTAAGTTTAGCCAACATCATAGCTAACAAAATAATCCAATAACACATATCCCTCAGTCAATCAGTCCACACTTACATTTTTATTGCCGATGTGAAAGTCTTGTGGAATTATGTCTGAACATCTAAATATCGTGCTGCGAGAGATGGAAATGGTTGACACAAAAAGTTTGTCTTGTATAAATGAATCTGATTTGACTTGACCTGATAAAAGAAAAATGCTTCTGACTGTACCTCTCTAGAAAAACAAACAAATGCTAATGCACTTTTGTTCATACATTTGCAATTTTAAAATAAAAGTGTGAATACACTACTTTTGAATTCATTATTAAATTGCACGTAACAATGTGATTAATCGTGATAAAAAACTTTTAGCGTTGCCCAGCATTAATTCACATGTATGCACTTTAGGCACCCATAAAGCAATTTAGGTTGTGCTGCTAAATTAAAAAGGTATGTTACAGTCCCCATATCATTCCATTAACTGTTATTTTGGAGATACATTTTATCTCTTATAGCTGAACATTCTGTTTCAGTCGGCATGGTATTATATTTTAATATTTCCTAACTTCATTGGTTACATGCCTGGGAGTGGGAGTATACTTCAAATATGACAATCCATGAATTATGTCACACCTGGGGCAAAATGTCATTATACACTATTATATTTTTCAGAGGAATTTTTGCTTTAAAAATAATTCTGCCTTTCTACTGTGGGACTTCAGAACACACAACTGGAAAATATAACATTATATGAGAGGGTTGTTAATTAATGCAAAAGCAATCAAAACTTTCAGGGTAGCACTCACATTTACCTTTTAACCAAAGCCATGTCAAGCACAATATGTCAACATTGTAGTAATAGCTTTCATCAGGGCATAAGAAAAAAGCAGTGTCATCAAAATGGGTTCACATTGGGAAACAATTGAACTTGTTTTGAGATTAAAACCAGCTGAATAATACTATACATACAACACATTTACACACACACACACTCGCAGATACAATCCTCATTTGCACCACTAGGAAACTCAGATTTTTAGTTATCTATTGACTACATGTTTGAAACAAAACTGTATAAAATTGTATGTAGCACACTCTGGCCTCAGCCCAGGGTGGATTCAGCAACTTTGACTCTGACTTGATTCTCTCCAGTGGTCTTATTGTGGACCACAAACCTCTTCTCTTTAGCTACCATGTGCAGGCACTCTATCCTGTTGGAGCTGCCCTTTCTCTGGGGCCAGTGGTTGTAGTACTTCGTCCACCAGTAGCTGCTCCATCAATCAGCTGGTGATGGCAATACTGTGTAATATTTATAGAAATAATATCTCACTGGCTATCAGCTAATGTATTAACTCTCCTGCTGTCTTCCGGGTCACACTAACCCAACACACTACTTGTGCCAGCAGAATGCGTCAATCCAAAATCTACAGCTTACACAGTCATGATGTGCACTGCTGGCACAACAAGGTGTGATTTGAAACCCGGGGACAACAGGAGGGCTATAAAAGGCACGAAAAAAACATACAAATGCATATAAATAAAATAAATAAAAAAATGCACACAGAAATGACACTAAAGAGAACTACAAAATCAGACACAATCAGGTGGCACCATCTGCTGGCACAAAAAGTTAGTGCATTTGAAACCCGAGGACATGCAGGATGGGTAATTTGGCATGCAAAGCAGAAGGTGTGCAATATAATATAATTAAAGTCTGTGTTTAACCCTCGTGATGCCCTTAATTTTATCAAATTATGCCACCAGAGGGCGCTATCAGATTTTGTAAATGGTTTTGTGTGTTTTTAAATGTGTATTTATTTCTTTATTAATTTTTTTTTATATATTTGTTTGTTGTTTGTGCCTTTTAACCCTCCTGTTGTCCTGTTGTTTCAAACTCACACCTTGTTGTACCAGCAGTGCACATCATATGTCTGTGCAAGCTGTAGAATTTGGTTTAGCGCCTTCTATCTGCCACAAAGAGCTAGTGATTTTGGTAATTTTGACCCAGAGGACAAGAGGGTTAACCCTCGTAATGTACTCTGGGTCAGAATGACCCAAATCACTAGCTCTTTGTGGCAGATAGAAGGCGCTA
>JAODUG010023934.1:0-20610 GCA_027564795.1 Aphredoderus sayanus
ACACACACCTTGTTGTGCCAGCAGTGCACATAATATGTGTGTGTAAGCTGTAAAATTAGGTTTAGCGCCTTCTATCTTCCACAAAGAGCTAGTGATTTGGGTCATTTTGACCCTGAGGACATCACATGAGTTAACTTATTCGTTTCGGTTTCCTGATACATATTTTTAGCCTGGAAAACAATGTTTCATTTGCTCTGGCAGATACGTCTAGTCACTCACCTTCAGACAGATTTCCACCTGGCCTTGGGGAACTGAGTGGGCCAATAACAACAGTGTATGCCCCATACACTGTTGTTATTGGCCCACTCAGCCCCGGGTTTGTTACAATGACCGTACAGAGGTGTGCCGTTGAGGCATTTTCATAAACCACTGTATGTTGCTCGTGTGTTGTAGGCCTATCCAACTGCACCCAGACACATTTGGTCAGACTAATACGCACTTCCGAAGCAGTCACAGGAAGCGACAGCAGACCACCACAAGTTAAATAATCGGAGTGACTTGGCATCTCAACCACAAACAGCAGGCCAGTGAAGTCGTGTGTCTAGGACCCTACCTCTTCCCCCGTCGTAACCTTCTGCACGGACAGGTCCAACTGCTCCACGATCCGCAGGATGGACTTGATCACCTCATCGTACAGCAGGCGGCTCAGAGACACCAGAGCCGAGTTCTGGCTTTCAAACGCTCCGTCCAGGAAGCCAGAATCCTTCCAGGAAACGAATATGAAGAGTATAACGCACAACAACGTACACATACAAGAACATGTGTTCCTTTAAGAAATACATTCAAATGATAATTATTCTGCATTATTTCCAACAATCTTGTAAGCACTTGATAAAGCTCAATCTAGTCTTCAATAACAACAGTAACAGTTATAGTATAGTACAGGAGAATGAAAAGGAAACCTTTAAGCGGTCACAGTCCAGAAGGCCCTTGTATAACTCAAGGTAATCACGACTAGCGGGAACCTTCCATTTGCCAGTGCGGATGTGGGATGTTCCATCATCGTCTTTATCCTTAAAAAAATAAAAAATAAAAATAAAATAAATAAAAAGGAGAGATTGTGTTGTCAATGTGTATCTCAGAGACAGAGATACAAGAATGATTTTAAACATACTGTATATTGAAGTTACAGCAGATACAGTGAAATAAGTAACATTTACATATTTCAGCCATGTTAAGCATCACTAGCTATTAAACGGTCTAATTCTATCATTTAGAGACCTCTGAGACAGTGATGGGCTTGGAGCAGACACGAATCAGACCCTGGTGCACTGAAACACAAGCAAAAGAAAAAGATTACCGTCACACGGTCATGCATTTACTTTAACCCTTGTAATGTACTCAGAAATCTTGTATTTGGCCACACGGCGGCGCCATCCAATTGTGTATGATTTGTGTGTTTTTCATTTGGCATAGCTGTGTGTATTTATTTATTTATGAATTATTTCTTTGTGTATTTATGTTGTTTTTTTGTGCCTTGTTGTCCTCAGGTTTCAAACTCAAATCTTGTTGTGTCAGCAGTGCACATCATATGTCTGTGTAAGCTGTAGAATTAGGTTTAGCGCCCTCTATCTGCACAAAGCTAGTGATTTGGGTCATTTTGACCCAGAGGACATTACGAGGGTTAAGCAGTAACCGTAGCCTACAGTACTTATTGAACAAGACCTGCAACAACTTCTTCAGCACATGTTTAACATCTGATTCGGCCGGTACGAGTTACGTAGTTGGTTGGTCGTGCGTTTCAATCAAAACACTTCTTCTGTCAAACTGGGGGTAAAGAGGGAGGGTCTTGGCTGCAATCAGCCAGACCAGCGTCGCGTCCCCAGACAGCAGTGCAAGGCTACAGCGCCCTATAGCGTGGTTCTAGCCTCACCCACGGAGCTGATGAAGCTCCACAGCACGGGGCCCTTGGAGGCCATGGCCACCAGCACCTTGAGCACGGAGCGGCAGCAGGCTGTCTGCATCCGCTCGCTCTGCTGCGGGAAGCTGTCGATCTGCACCACCAGGAGGCGCTCCAGCAGAGGTGTGTACACCTCCGGGACCTAGAAAGTGAAAAATAACATTTAAACATTTAAATATTTAAACATTTAAATAAATACATAAATACATAAACACATAAACAAAACACTGAGAGATTTAGTAAATTTTGTGTGAAAATCTGTACCTTCTTCTACTCAGTCATACTGTACATAATACAAGGTCATTAAATACAAGGTCATCAAACTGACCCAACGCACTACCTTGTTGCGCCAGCAGAAGGCGCCAGCCGCAACACGGACATATGACGTGTACGTTTGAAACCCAAGGACAGTGGGAGGGTTAAAAGGTGGACTCAGGGATTATACAGAAACAAATACACCTCTCCCTTCAATGCTATAGGGTGCTCCCTCAGAAGCTCTGCCCCACACAGTGTTGTGTAGTCTGCACCAGTTTGTTTGTGTTCCCATTCACAGAGCCAGGGCTGTGTAGGAACACTGGACTAAGTTTTCAGAGAGCAGATATATTCACTGAATTTGACAAGAGTATTAGCTTACAATCGCTGATTCCATATTTAACAGCCTTGACACCTTGTCCACTGCCAGTATATATCCACCTTACCTTGTCTAGATGAATAAGGACACTGGCTATGGAATCCAGGAAGCTGGGCAGCTGGTAGAAGCTGTCCTCCTCGCTGTCAGACTCTGTCAGGTACATTTGCTTACAGCGCTGGATCAGCTCAGTGTACATCAAGTCCACGTCTTGTGGGCAAACCTTTTTGCAAGGCTGCAGAATGAAGACAGAAATGATATTCGGTACAGAGACATCATTCTGACGCAAATCTGTCACAAATCTATATATATGAATCATTTTGTTCAAATGTTTTAATCCTATTTTTAGTTGACAGAACTTTTGGTTAAATTCTTGTTATATGAATAAGAATAAAGTTAAACAAAGTAAAACCTACAGCTGCAAAGAAACCATATCCTCTAATGGCGATGGACAGCTCCTTGTGTGTTGAGTCCATAGTCTTGATGATGGCGCAGAACTTTTGCATGAAGAACTTCAACTTGCTTTTGTGCTCCTCAACATGCTCAGCCACCAGGATCGCAACCTAATATACATATGCGTATTACAGCAGAGGTCTTCTGTATTTAGTAATTAGTTAACATCTCTATCCTAAAGTTGTTATCCAGAATAGTTGAGAGTATTGTATATACACCAGAAAAACATTGTACCTGTTTAAGGAATGATTCCAGCGCATAATAACTGGTCTTCTTCATCTCACCGTTTATGTGGCCACATAGTTTTGACATGACTTCAAACACAGATTTGTAATGGTCCATCAGGCAACTGCTAAATTGGCTAGCATGCTTGGCAATTAATCTCAGTCCAGCTGCAAAACAAAACAAAAAAATAGAATACAGATAAATTGCTCTGTTGATTTTCTCAAACAGTTATTTCATAATGGAAAACCGTGAGCCTTACCAAAGGTGACAGCGTAGCGGTTCATTTCCATCTACAAGAAAAAGCTTTAAAAATTAAGCCATTGAATAGGAATTGTTATAATTTGCACTCTGTCTTTATATAAAGAAACAGTTTCTTACATGTGGAGTAATTGTCTTCAGAGCATACTGAAATATTTCCTTGCATGTTGCCGGGTCTGCACAATCCAAACACAAACCATTTAAGTTAAGGTAATCAAAGTGCACGCACGCACGCACACGCACACACACACACAGAGACAGACAGACAGACCTTCCTCCATGGATTTAGTGAAGTTGACCATCAGGGCAGTTACTCCTCTCAAACATCCCGCAACAACATAAAGCTTTGGCTCCCTTGTTGCCGAGGTCATCTAAAAGAAAACACAACTAAATGCAACACCTGTAAATGCTCCTTATTCAGGACAACATTTCTGGACAGGTGCATATTGAACAAGTTGCTGTGCATTCAGTTAACTGCATACATTTACACTTACATAACACTGTACCGTGGCATGTATATTATATAGAATGATATCAATGACAGGCATACCTGTTCCTTCAGCTCTCCCAGAAATGCCTTGTAGAGTTTGTCAGAGTTGTTGACCATGTCGCTGGGATGGACCTCTCCGAGAACCCCCAGGAGCTCATAGACTTTACCGAGGACTATTGCACAGCACATCAACAGCAAGGCAGACAGATTAACGTGGTACAGTGGCCACAAGCTAACATACCAATGGCATTCAGCAGAAAAAGAAAAAGAAAATACCAGAATCAGCCAATCTGGTCTTCTGACATAGGTCACTGTAGAAACGATTGAAAATGTCACCGACCCGCAATTCTGGGGAAATACTGGAAGCCTTGGTCAAATAAAGAACCTGGAGAAAGGATGATTGACACACTGTACTTCTATCAGCAGAATGGGTGTATAAAATGGGTGTGTTCGGTAATCAAGCAACAAAGTAATGCTAAGAGTGTCGTAAATAGCATAAACAAATACGGTAAAAGGAAAACAACCTTAATAAGTAGGTCCAGAGCTGGAGCCTTGCATTTAGCACCTTTGTCCTTTGTGTACACAACCAATATTGTGTCCTGTATGATCACAGAAATGAGAATAGTTAGATTTTAAGAATTAGACATATTCAAGCATGGATGTATAATATAATAAATTAAATAAGAAGTGGGTCTTCCACCCACATGATACGGTTTTATTTGTTCACATTTTTGTTTGGCAGTCTGTACTTTAACAGATGATCAATTTAGTCCTTCTAATCCTCTCTATTCATTGCCTGAAATATCACTTGGCTCTAAAGGGTTTTATAAAAATACACAAAAAAACAAAAGCTGCACAACATAGGTTAAGTAGACAAGACTTTTTGTTGCCAATTGGCAAACAAAGAAAATGTGTTGGTGAATGCTTTTATGTTTTCATAGAAAAGAGGTTTAGTTAAGAATTCACCCTTATATCGATGGCGTACGTCTTCTCCCAGCCTTTAACCCTTGAGCAGATCCTCTCCAAGAACTTCTGGAGGAACGCAATGACCTCAACCCTAGCATCCCGGAACTGAGAAGAGGAAAAAAGCATACACAGGTAGGTGTCACCATATTGACCCCAACTGCTCACTGGCTTGTCATTTGACTGGACATGTACCTCGTCTGTTGCTAGAGATTTCCTGAGGAAGATGAGCAGGCCATATTCTTTTGAGAATACCAAGGATGTGTGTAAAGCTTAGAACAAAAGAAAAAACAGATTACATTAAATAAAAGTGCAAAGAAATTATATGAGTTGTAAATATATTGTAATCCGCACAATTTTAAGTATACTAAATGCACCCACTGTCAATCATACTTATCATGAGCAACAGTCACGATCAATGAACTAAACTATTTAATAATAATAATAATAATAATAATAATAATAACATTTTAAAAGGCTTTGTACAGCATGCATTCTATATAGGCATGATATTCTTATGCATTATTGATAAGCGTGCATATTTATTATGACAGCATTTCGAGAAAATGAATACTTTGCAGTACGCATGTTCTGCTGAGGACGTGCTTGTGCATATTCAGTGAGTGCGTAGTGCGAATTATATGTGCGTGCAAAAAGATATATATTTGAGTCCAGGACCTACATCAGTGCCTCTCATTCAAAGCTCAACCGTATCCTATTTTATTGCAGAAATCAAACTCTGCGTCACGCATTAAGGTGAGCACTGTTAACATACATGCAACTTTGACTGTAGTTAAAGGGCTTTAAGAAGTTAAGGGCTTAACTTCATAACTTAACGACTGGCGAAGTATGGTCAGTAAGCAAGCAATCTGTGTGCCTCCATGACAGCAGCTAAAATTAGAGGCACAACTCAATCTGCGGGGTAGTTGGGGGCGTGCGACATTTTATTTCACCCCCTAGTCTTACCAAGTTCATTCTCAGTCTGTGTGAGCATGCAGTCCTGTCCCAGGTCTCCAACTACATCGTGGCATCTCAAAGCTGCGGCTCTCGTGTCTTCATCTGACAAGCATTCGTGGAGCTTCAGAAGAAGCCCTTGAATCCCGCCGCTGTTGGCATTGCTGCTGGAGGAAGCCATTGCTCACTAATATTCAATGCAGCATCAAAATCTTTTAATCCATAAGTGGACCACTGCTTGTAAACATGCCCACAACCTGAATGGAGTCACTCGGTTGACTGATGCGGAAGTATCAATTGCTGAGAGCCAATCAAAAGCGACAGTAGTTGATCTTTCCCAGCATGCTCCTCGGCGCGCGGACTTTGTCTGTTGTCTGATGCTAAGGGACATTAATGTAAGTCTTGTATTTAGTTGTTAGCTTGCATAACACACATGGAAACGTATAGATCATTAAGTAATGTTGAAACTCTAAATGAGGAACAAAGTTCACGTTGTGGCCACATACAGCGGATGTTTTGAATGCATGTTTGGCAAATAAGCGTTTCTCTGCAGTACTGTACAATATGGGGCTTACTAGCTTGAACAACATGAGCTCACAGATGTATAGATGCGGTTAACGTACTGTGGTTGTCTTGGCTTAACGATTTCCAAAAGAAGAAAAAAAAGAAAAAACAAGCTTTACTGTAATGTACATATGGTTTCTTGTGGTTTCAGCCAGCAACTATAGAAAACTGTAATACTACCTAGTTACTGAGAAGAGCTACAACAAGGAACCTCCTTGGTTATAGCAAATACTGTAGACCTGAAGCCTTTGTGTATGTTTAGGTATTATATGGATGGTAAATGCCATTGGTAATAATCACTGCACTACACATTTAAACTAGTTAAAGTGGTGATCATTGCGTTGTCTCTGGCAGAGAACTATATATATATATATATATATATATATATCTCTGGAGGGTCAAAATAACAATACTAGCATTTTTTAGCAGCATTCTCCAAAGTGTGTTTTAGTAACAATGTTCCACCACATAATTCTCTGTTTTGAAGAGACAGCACTTTCAAAATCAGTTTCAGCAGCGATATTGGTTATATTAGTAACAACTATATTGGATAATAGATAATGACACTCGAAATGTTTTTAGTAACAACAACCATTTGGAATATAGGCTGGTGTGTGGATCAGGTGTAGGCTACTCAAAATTCAAAATTAGAATCTACATTTTTCAGAATAAAAGCCCAACATAAAATATTTACAGTGCAAAATGCATTTCCCTTTTTATCCACTCAGGCAGGCTTATAGTGACTATGTGGACTGGTCAATTAGTGGTTGAAGGATGAGCAGTCCAGGTCTCAGTAGCAGCACTCTAACATCCAGTGTTGCCAACAAATCTGAAGGTCTTTTTGAAGATTTATGGACCCAACTCAGAGAGTGCCACCAACATGCACTTCAAGGTAACTACTCATTATTTGCGCATGTATGATCTTGCACATTTATTACAGTAGACATTATTAAGATTAGTTCAAATTTGAATATAGATCAATAACTCGAATCGACCACTTTAGCCTCTGCAATTATATTAGGTTATAATATAACTTCTGCAATTATATCAAATTTGTGATTTATTTTTAATGTATAAATATGTTTTAAAGTTGTATCTACATTATCTTGCTGGGAAAATGTAAAACAGTATTCAGCTCATTGTAAACAGCTGCTATTTTTCATGTAAATGTTTGTTAGATCATATGCTCCCTACACACATATTTTGTGAACCAGCCCACTTTAGGTTGAGCACAAAATGTGTTATCTTTCCATCTTTATCACCTGTACGTTTGGGGGACGGGGAATCATTTATTTTCTTTGCAGAATTGGAGGCTAAAGTAAGCAAGCTGAAAAAGGAGCGTTGTTTGTGAGTACATTGGTTTGCTCTACACATTTTTAAACCCCAGTTCTCACAGACCTGTTTTTTATTATTTATTTTATGTAATAAGATGCTTATTCTTGTACCAAAATCATCAGTGAGAGAGAGATTATTTTTGGTGTTTTAGAGATGCACAAAGACTAGAAGAATTTCACAAACGCAATCAACAACTGAAGGAACAACACAAAATCCTGCAGGACACCATTAGTCTCATGGAAGAAAGGTAATTTTCTCTGGGAGAGCTCACACTGTGTTATGGATTACATATAGACCAGTTCAATGAATATTAATGATTTAAACGGTTTATTGGAGGATAGTTCTTGTACAATAAACTGACCATGTGGAGGCTTCTATTGAAAAACAACAACAAAAAACTAAACATTATTTTTATTTCGTTTTTTATTTTTAAACAAATGTTCAACATTTATTACAGAAGGCACAACATTTTAGATTTAAAAAATTGGGTAATACTAAGGAAACGCCATTAAGTAAATACAGGTTATTAATAGGGTAACAGACTTTGCAGCTGTAAAACATTTCCCTAGGACGGTTAGAAAATGTGTTTTGTTTGTTTGTAGGCTGCGGGCAAGTGTGTGTGATCGATGTGCTGTCTTAGAAGAGCGCATAAGGACCAAGCAGGTGGAGTTTGACAAGGATTTTCAACATAACTTGTGCCTCATTACCAAGCTCAGTGAGTAATCAGTTGTTATTATGGTAATTATGTGTGTACAAAAAGCATGGTTAAATCCCCAGTTGTTCTAACCAAGAAATATATGCTCATACAGATCTGAAAAATATACTGTAAAGGCCAAAATCCTATAAAAAAAAAAAAAGGTCATACAATTATATTGATGGACCTGATGAGTAAAGCACATTCTGCTAATAGTCTGTATGATTATGTGGTACGCCGTTTGTTCTGCAGAGAGTGAAGCAAGCAGCCTTCGGGATGACAACAAGACTCTAAGCAAAGAGATGGAGAAACTGAAGGCATCTCTGTGAGTTCTAGCCTTAGCTGTCACCTGCGTTGCATGGAGTTATGACAATACAGTACCCTTTGCCATCAGCCGATTATTGATTGCACTAGAGATGTACCTTATCACTGTTATGGGCTGAGGCCCCCTAGTGGGCTGAGATGTATTGCAAGCGGGACGACAAAAGACTAAAGACTAAATTATAATATGCTTTAATTTTGTAACTTTTCATTATTTTTGAATTTTAGATTTAATTAAAATGATATGGTATTCACAAATTACTGTAAGCCTGTGTGTTGCTATGAAATTTCTATCCTACAAATAAACAGTCAGAGAATGCACTGCCGTGCCTCATTATTATTATTATTATTATTATTATTATTATTATTATTATTATTATGGGCATCAGCCTATTAGCTGCAAACACTTTTGAGGTTTTAACTTTCCAGAAGTTCCGGACTTGATGAGGATGTTGTTGTTGTTGTTTTGACCAGCCCAGACCCCCAGGTGGCGCTGTCCCCAGACCTGGAGGACGGTGTGATCCCAGACTCGCCCGTCATGCCCAGCTCGCTGCCGCTGGCCAACAAGCTGAAGAGACGCAAGAAGGCCAGCCAGGGCAGGCACATTCGCTACGCAGAGACGCCACCACCTCAGAGGTCCCTGCTCACAGGTGGGTGCCATGCTGCACAGGAGCAACCATAGGGCTTCTCATTAAATGTACCCTATACGATCTTTTTTTTTTTTTTTTTACATCAAAAAGTTAAGAGTCAGCGATTCTAAGCTAGTACACCTCTTGTAAAATTCAGCGAATATCTCGTCACGGTCCAGTAGCTGCCTGTTCTGTGTGCACGATGGAAAAAATAATTTGGTGTTCCTACACAGCCTGGGCTCTGTAAATGGGAACACAAACAAAGTGGTGCAGACCTCACCACACAACATAGTTTCGATAGCCGGGCTAGTCACTTGTGCATGTTGGTGTGTGTGTGTCCCTTTTGAAGCATTTGTTTTGGTCTGAGATGCTGGTGCTCAGAGTGACATCTAGTGGTAGACAACATTACACATTGGTCCTTAAAGACCCTACCGTCTGCATTCTGCTGTCACAGAACTTTGCCAGCCTTCAAAGAACCATGGGAGAACAGATGTACTTGTTCCGGAAACATGCGAGATGGACATCATGTCACTTCTCCCACGTATGTTTGTTTTGTGTTTTACACTGTCTGGTGTGTTGTGAATGTCTCTTTGATAAGTTCTTAATGTCAAATCACTTAAAAGTCCATCACTTATCAGATAAGTAAGATACATCATTCAGCAGGTCTTTTATCATTTCAGAAGATGTCGGTCATACTATTGACGAGATGGTGGCAGAAACCTGTGCCCTGGACCTTCCTCTTCCTGTCAGACAAGTAATTACTTATTCTCACATTCTCAAGTGTGACATGGCAGTAGAGGGACTAGAGGCAAAACATTTGAGCACAATCTACACCACACAGCGAGATGGCTAAATGTAAAACATCTCTAAACAGATCAGCATGTTGACATTTTGGCTTTGTTTTCTACTGCATCTTATCTTGACCCTCAGAATACAGAGAGGGTTGCTGGCCCTGCAAAAACGCATGTCAGAAAGTGTAAAGGTAGTTTAAGGTAAGAATGTTTATTAATGTTGTTTGCATTTTACACAAATGTTTCCATGATTTATCATGAAATTTAGTACAGTAACATTGCAACAGACTATCATTTTCAAAGAGGAAGGAAAACATCATTGGGTTTCTGTCACATTTAGTTTGTTTGCAATAAGGGTCCTTTTGCTGTTTTTATCAGCATTTTATCAGTCTACTATGTTCCGATGAAGCCTCCATTTTGGCTCTGATGCCTCCAGGCCTCAGCACACCACCTCGTCTTCCTCCTCCTCCAGCCACTGTGTGGAGAGGGAGTCTGCAGGAAGATCCCCATCCCTTCTCGCCAGCGTCGGGAGGGCTTCCGCTGACAGCTCCTTCCACAGAGCCAAGCGGAAGAAAGAAGAGGAAGAGGAGGAGGACCAGACGTTTATCCAAGCTGGTGCTGAGTGGGACGGGAATGGCAATGTCCCGTCAGGCACTCCAAGCTTCAGGGAGCCACAGAATCACAAGGTTAAAAGGAACTGTCTGGTCTGCCACTAGATGTCGCACTAGAGCAACAACATCTCAGACCCAAACAAATGCTCCATGTGCCATGCACACACACACACACACACACACACACACACTCATGTCCGAACCAGCAATGTGAACTAAGGACGGAGGAGCTCAGATGACAACACACAGAAGAAGTGTGTCATTCTCTGCTCAGGATGCAGCTAGGCCACTTTATCTTTTAATAGAAAATAATTGTTTTACAATCTCCTATAGAAGACCCTTTCTAAAAACTCAAATTTGGCAGTGAATTGTAATTTTAAACGGGAAATTACAATAAGAACACAGGTAAATGCAACATATATAACATTCACAATGGCTTGATGGATTGAAAAGCATGAACCTAATTAAAAACAAAATGAACCTAAACCACTACTAGCATATAATGTAAGACTATACAATATATACAGTGCTATTGTATTGTTGTATTGTTTGTATATGATAATGCATAAGTTGTACCATATGGTCATTCTATCCCATTCACATCTACTAAAGGTGTGGCCAGTGCATAATGGTGCTTCCCGACAAATGTCTGATGTTACCTTCAAGAGTCCTGCTGTCAATCAAACACACGGCGGGAAGAAAGTGGAAAAGGTTAATGGACTCCTAGGGAAGACTTCCCCCCTGCGGGATACAAATGCTGTTCTCGACCCGCCAGCCGCAGATGCATGTGAGTTTTTACAACTGCTCTCTATTGAAAGGCAAACTAAATGTTAACAAATAAACTGCTGTACTTTGAAATTACGGCTAAAGTCTGTGCCAACTCTGCTTTCCCAGCTGAAGTAAAGCACAAAGTGGACTTCGTGTGGAGTGTGGACCCAGCTCTAGCGCTATCCATGTACGCTCAGTCCCAGAAGGATGAAGAGGTAGAACCCAGTTACAGTACATATTTCGTTTTGCTATGTTAACGGCTATGCTAATGTTAACGGCTATGCTAATGTTATGCTAGCGGCAATGTGGCTGTAACCTGCTGTAACCTCCACCCTCTTGTATTGTGTGTCTCCCTCTCAAAAGGAGTGGCCGCACAGCCAGGAGGAGCCCGTGGATACAGACTACACCTTCATCAGCCACAGTGTGCTCCAACGCCAGGCAGTAACTGGCCAAGATGGACACAACAGGCAAACAGCAACCACAGGCAACAAAACAGTGTCTGGTAAATACAGAACACTTGATCATTGCTCAACTGATATATTACATGGGTAATCAACCAAGATGATATAGTCAGATACATATAGATCTATTTGAATCCCCCCAGAACTCCCCAAGTTTCCACCTGGTGCATGAAAGTGAACCTGCCTGTATGGGGAGGGGTAGAGGCTTGTTTAAGCCTATCAGCGCTGTAGTGGGCAGAGCGAAGAGGGGTGTGCTCTCCAACTAGAAATAAACCCAACATCGCGTAACGTTGGTTTCAATCACGGGTGATGTCAGATATATATTTTATCTAGTGAACTAGCCCAGACGGTACTAAACACACAAACGAATGTTAACCCAGCTGCTGGTATGGGCCCCACCCTGCCCTTCTGCATTCCAGTACTCTCCCAAAAGGCAAACGACAGTTTGGATCAAATGTTTGACACCACGGCCTATGGAGAGTACAAGTCCTGCACCGGGTCCCGCTTCGAGCAAACCCAGCGCTGTGAGGACGAAGAGGAGGAAGAGGAGGAAGATGACGGTAGGCACAGCTCTGGTTTTCAGCGCATCGACTGAATAGTGATCGTTTCTGTGCTTTACGTTGTCCTTTTCTGCCTGCTCTAAAAAGGAACGCTTTTACCCGGAATTCACAGAGAAGAGCAGAAAACACGGTGAGAATTAGTCATATAATATTAATAACGGTATACTCGATGGTGTTATAGAGCCCCACCCCTGAACCCCAAGTATCCAACCGGTTCCATGGAATTGTACCTGGCTGTATGAGGAGGGGTAGAGACTTGTTTAAGCCTATCAGCGCTGTATGGGGAGGGGTAGAGACTTTCAGTGAGTTCAAGCCAGTTTTCCAAGCTGCTTTTGACCCCCTCCCCATCCCAGAAACCCAACATTTGCACACGTGGCGGTGGTCCGCAAGAAAGATGAGAGGAGGAAACTGAAAGGCAGCACGTGCAAGGAGTGCGACATAGTGAGTGTTTGTGGCGATGCTCTCTTTACATAAATGTCAACATGCTGATCTGTTTAGAGATGTTTTACATTTAGCCATCTTGCCGTGTGGTGTAGATTGTGCTCCAATGGTTTGCCTCTAGTCCCTCTACTGCCATGTCACACTTGAGAATGTGAGCATAAGTAATTACTTGTCTGACAGGAAGAGGAAGGTCCGGGGCACAGGTTTCTGCCACCATCTCGTCAACAGTATGACCGACATCTCCTGAAAAGATGAAAGACCTGCTGAATGACTTTATCCTACTTATTTGATAACTGAAGGACTTTAGGTCTTCAAGAACTAATCTACGACAAAAATAACTGGCAATGGATTTAGTTGGTATATAGTATGTCAAACATACTACTTGATTTTTTTCAAGTTTAATAATCCTAATAAGTAATAATAGCAATAATAATTGACAGACTAATCGATCATCTATAATCGTTAGTTGCAGCCCTATCGGACCATTAGCGCAGTATAATGGTACTTAAATAGGATGTTGTCTTTCCTCCAGTACTACGCCCATCTTCCTGAGGAGGAGAGACAGAAGAAGCTGACCGCGTGTTCTCGCCACCGCTTCCTCTACGTTCCCCCGTCTACTCCTGAGAACTTCTGGGAAGTCGGCTTCCCGTCGACTCAAACCTGCATAGAGCGAGGTAGCTTCACCACCACCCTGAATGCGTTGAATGTGTTCTTGGCACAACGCACCCAGTAACTGTAATAAATAAGTAACGTTAGCTTTACGCCACTGGATTTGAAAATATGTTTTCATAATGTATCCGTGAAAGGCTAATTAACCCTTCTGTTGTCCTTAATATCATCGTATTTGGCCACCCGGGGGCGCCATCTGATTGTGGATGATTTTGTGTTTTTTTAATTGTCATTGCTGTGTGTATTTATTTCTTTATTAATTATTTCTTAATGTATTAAGAGTACTGAGATGTATTTATACTGTATATTTTGTTCTAGGTTACATAAGGGAAGAAACCAGTCCCCAGGCACGCTTGCGCAGAAGACAACCTCTGAATGCACTCTTCTCCCCGAAGCATAAAGAGCAAGATGTGTGAAATAACCGTTTCCTTCCTCCAGATGCTCTGCTTGAACCCGGCTTGAGCAGCTGGTGATTGGGCACTCTGTTTTGCCAGTAGCTTGGCTTTATGTACAAGGGTAAATATTTCCATTGGATCTATATAAAGTAACATGTGGTTGTCTCATTTTGCATGTCAGAGCATTCTAATATCTATTTTTAAAGTGTTTTGTGTTTTAGATTGTTTTAAAGAGTGATATTTGATCAAATACATATGTAAAATAAAATACCTGTTATAGTAGCTTTTCAAGTGTATTCTGATTTGTTTTTTAACATACCAGATATCAGAAAAACTCACTGGAAACAAAATTATTGATGTACTTTATATTTGTATTATTTTATAAAAATACAAAGCATTTAAGGGCATTTTTAACAATATAAGAATCTCATGAAGTGCAAATCGTGGGCACATTTGGTGAGCTTGTGCTTTTTCATTCCAACGCAGATTCTCTCTCAGAATACACTAGCAGGGCCTCTCCAACAAGGCTGAGAATCACACTGTAACACAGCTCTCTAATGAGTACTACTGTAATCAGCAGGGCAAGTTTGACTGAGTTTGCTAAACATACCACCAAAGTATCCAAGAACATTAAACACATTCTCATGGCATGCACATGGATGGAAAACATATCTGGTAAATTCATCATGAAATGTTTCAGGGGACATGGGGTACTCACCAGAGAACAGACTGACTGTTAAAGGTAATGTCGAACATAAACGGAGAGATGGATACAGCAACAACCTGAGAGGGAATGTCGTGTACAGCCATTATTTTTCACATATAAAACGATATGCTTGTCAGTTGCTTGTCAGAAAGACAAAATTAAGGAGATCAGGATGGTTAATAATATCGTATTTGACCACCTGGTGGCGCTATCCGATTGTGTATGATCTGTGTGTTTTTTAATTGTTGTCCTCGGGTTTCAAACTTGCACCTTGTTGTGCCGGTAGCGCACGTGTCTGTGTAAGCTATAGAATTAGGTTTAGCGCCTTCTATCTGCCACAAAGAGCTAGTGTGTTGGGTCATTTTGATCCAAAGGACATCATGAGGGTTAAAAAGGCAGTAAACTAAGCCATACTAAGTTGGCAACAATACGTAAGGCTAAATGTAATCCTCAGTACACACTAAGCCAGTTACCTTAGCCAAGAAAATCCAGACTCCAAAATGCTCAACAGACAAACCACTCTTTAATTTAACTGTGGACAGCAGCAGCAGAAAACCCAACACTGCACTGTCAAAGGAAGCAGAGCGCTGTTAGAAAACTTAACATATAGGACATTACCATTTCTACAACTGTAACTAGGCTGCCATTATGTGCTGTACTATACTGTCAACAATTGCTCCTATAGTGGCAGTATGAAACATAAGAGAAATATAATTCTCACCTGGCACAGCAACCACAATGAAATGTGTAGGAATGGAGAAAGGGGAATTCCAAAGCACCCAGGAGGTCACCTTTATGGTAACATAGGCAAGGTGCACACTATTTGACTCTGTCTTTTACACAACAGCTAATGTGTTGTGTTATGCTACTACTAACTACTTGGCATTGTGAACACACAAGTTATTCTGAAGTTGGGCATTCACTTGGAGAATTGCTATTTGTAAAATAATTTAAAAATAAGTATGTTCTTTACCAGTAGGGTGAGCTGCAGTAGCCAGGAGCAATACGCTAAGGGGTTTGAAAGCAGGAGAAACATTGATAGGCTATCTGAGTTACATCATGTTATAGAACCACTGTGCATATTGTAATATTCATGTTCACATATATTATGGCATATTTTCTCCTTACCTGAACAGATAGTTTATACAATGCTGTTCAAGGTCACTGCAAAACAAATGTATCCAAACCAGTGTGTTACGATTCAGGGCACTTTGTAAATATTATAGTATAGCCATGCACACATATTGTTGTGGGTTTAAGTTGTGCTACCAGGAGCAGAAGAAGATATTTACATTTACAGCATTTGGCAGACACTTTTATCCAAAGCAACTTACATGTAGGACATTCACAAACCGATGGCAGTGCAAGCCATGCAAGGAGCACCTTGGGGTTAGACATCTTGCCCAAAGATGCTTGTAGGCAGTCCAGCAACTCCAGGGCTTGAACCCCCAACCTTCCGGCTGGGAGTCAAACACCCAGACCACTAGACCATCCTACACCTCTATTTACACAGTCAAAAATTGAAAGTACCTTAGGTGGATGGATTTATATAAGACTTGGAACACTCTATATGCACCTGAAAATAAGAAGAAAAAATAAAGATAGTTTTTAAGCAAAACATTGATTTGTTTGAAAACTGATGTAGTTTTTAATCTACATACCAACACAGGAAAGATGAGTAACACCCCAAATGTAAGTGCTTAAGTCAAACTGTGAAAACACATAATATTATGGTTGATATGTTAATGTTGAAAAATCCCACTCGGGTAATAAAAACCAGTTTTTTTAAATTATTTTAAATTAGGCCTAATACTTTACCCCAGGGTCATAAACAGAAAGGTTGATGGCAGACATCAGAATAAGGAATATACTACATAAGAAAAATGAATACATGATTATTATCTACTGTTGAGTTGAACAGGCTAAATGATGGGAGAAAAGCCTGATGGTGTATAAACTATACAGTATACTATTTCTCTCTTGACCGTAGCAGTGACCACAACAAATCTTTGCTGAGCCTTAACTAAAATGCCACACATGGTCTCTAAAGGTACAGGTCTGATAGGAAAAGAGCACTCACCTAAGCAGTTTTACCCGGGGTATCCTCTGTTGATGACATAATAAGAACATACAGTACATGTTAGCCTATCTAGTAATGACAATAACTATTGTTGAAACCATGTAGAAACATTTGTTTTTATAATACTGAATTATTTTGTAAAATCTTAGTTACCTCATTATTGACTATCCTCAGGATTAAGTAACTAACAAAATGGGAGGCATTTTGAAGGGTGAAGAAAATGGGAATGTCCTGGAATGAAGAATGTCAGCATAAATATATTAAAAGAAGCCTTTTTAACACCTTGTTACAGTGGTTAACAGCGGTACAAAAAGGTGTCTATGGTTGATAAATATGTGGGTGTGTGTATGTGTACTAAATTTAGATCAAGTTCCTTTTTGTCTTTAGAGTAACAAACTATAGTTGACATACCATGCGTGACAGAGCCCTGGAGCCAGCATATATGTTTCCTACAAATAGGAGGGATGCTGGCAGCCAGGAGATGGCTGTGGATCTGAAATAATTCAAAATAAATACATATATAATATAGCATAGGGGATACTGTATAGTATCTCCAACTGAACGTATTAGTGTTATATTTTTAACTATAGCATGTTACCAAGAAATACGAATTACGAGTCATTGTGGACACCTGTAACTTGAAACCTGCTCTTTCTAGGACAATTCACGAACATAACTGAGATTACCTTGTTATGCGGCTTATTTCCACCCACCCTAGCTTTCCAGACAGCAGTAACAGAAGGGCTCCAACAAACGTCTGCCATCTGTGCAGTACATACATTTTAGAGATAATGCAGTGCTTAACCCTCGTGATGTCCTCTGAATGACCCAAATCACTAGCTCTTTGTGGCAGATAGAAGGCGCTAAACCTAATTCTACATCTTACACAGACATGTGATGTGCACTGCTGGCACAACAAGGTGTGAGTTTGAAACCCAAGGACAACAGGAGGGTTAAAAGGCACTAAAACAACACAAATACATAAAGAAATAATTAATAAAGAAATAAATACACTTAGCAATGACAATTGAAAAACACACAAATCATACACAATCAGATGGCACCGCCAGGTGGCCAAATATGAGATTTTTGAGTACATCAGGACTCAGGAGGGTTAAAAGGTGGAGCTTGTCGGAGTTGAATAAAAGCGCCTAGCTATTATGGCATGGAGTTATTTGTCATAATATTAATAGCATGCCTATCAATAACATAGTTTGATAAAGATACAGACAGAATAAAATAACTTCCGCTGGTCTAGAATTACTCTTGTTGTTGAAACCAGCATTACAAAAAAGTGGATCGCCCTCCTACACCCCACTGCTCTCTACCTGTCCCCCACAACAGGTGCAAACATAGATGGTGAAATGTGGAGGACATATCAGTTCTGGAGGTGATCAGTGAGTGTGAATTGTTCCTTAGGGTTGTTCTTCATTACTTACCCTTGAAATAAAGTTGGGTAGGTGAATTTCAACACAGACAGAACAAACTGGAAAACAAACAAATATGACAGCTCACCTACTGTACCATGTTTAAGAAAAACATGGACATGTACTGTCTAATGGCTACTAAGTTTAACTAACTGATGGGATAGTAGAATATTAGGTGCCTGATCGTTCAACATTGCAAAGTTGAAAGGACTGAAACATTTGCATGTCTTTTCTTTAAAACTCAGAAGTTATTTAGCAAAATAAATCATGTCATAATCAACTGATGTAGCCCCGTTCCCTAACAGTAGATAACTCAGCCTGCTTCAACTCACCTTATTTGTGAAATATGATACAACGAAAATGATGCTGAACGTAAATCCGGCGACGTGCCTTTTCCACTGCATTTTATCCACCCGCCATACAGATGCAGGTACATCATTTGAATCCGGATTTTAATTTACATCGTGAATCTGGAGTTACTTTCACTTCAGATCACAAACTTCCCTAGTCTAGATGCCTTTACGACACGTCACACGTCCAGCCTCTGATCATCTGTCTGAGAGGCAGAGGTTCGGGTCAGTAGACGGACCTCCTGGAGGACCCTACGTCACTACCGAAGGTAGTCGAACACAGCCGACCGAACATTACAAAAAACGAAATAAAAAACGACCATACATTTCCCGCGCTCTAAACATCGTTTAATATTTAATTTAATGTAATGTTTCTACAACTATATTACAAGAAGACACACCGGTTTACTCAGATTAATAAAATATAATATAATTAGAAGAATGAAGAATGAAGAAAGGTATAATGTCTATGACGTCACGTTCGGTTTCCTTCGCGAGTCACGTGATTTTGTGCAGGGTGTCCCCCTACCGTCCTGCTCCATTCCCTGAAAGGTCACGTGACGTTTGGTAAGTTTCCGTGTTTACAGCGAGATCGCGAGTCCGGTCGTTCAGTTCGCCGAAGAAGAAGATGATGGTGAACAGCCATGGCTTTCCTACAGACGAAAGAGCGATCTAAAGAAAGGTTTGCTGTTCATTATTGACTGAACCAGTATTGTTTCCGGTGGATTTAGTCGGTGGATAACTGCCGTTATGTATACCAGGGCATGTGTCGGCTGACTGTCATTCTCCCTGTAGTTACTGTACTGTAGGCCAGCCCACACGGGAATGCTGCTGAACGTTTAGATGCTTATTAATAGACATGAAGTCACAATGACAGTACATTGAATTTTTGCGGTTATATCGTAAGTAAGGAATGATTTAACTATAGCCTGTTATTCCCATCCCAGCAGTGCCCATGTAAAGTATAACGTGGCTTATGTCATATGTCAAAGTGAGCGTGTACTGTAAACATAGCCTACAATAAAAATATGTATAAAATTGTATACAATAAAAATGTGTATAACCTAAAGCATGTCTTTTTAGCATCGATATCACGGCCTTACAGCATTTCCCGCATAACTATTGCCATGTTTTGTATGTCAATGTGAATTATGTAATGATTGTATGAATGGGTTTCCTTTGCATGGTTTACTGATTTTAATAATTTTTATTGTATACATTTTTCATTGTAAGAATTACATTAAAATAACAAGTACACGATTAATTTAATTTGTGGTTTGTGTATTGGTTAACTATTACTGTATTTTACATACAGTACAATTGGCTCTATTGAAAACTAAATGTAATACTGTAGGTGTCACTTAATACTTTTGTTTTTAACACACATTTAGTTACTTTATTAGAAAGCCTTGTCTAATTAGCAAGCCATTCATAATGCAGGTGACACAGCAGGGATCATATTTCATTCCCCGTTAATCGTGATTATGAACAAGGACTTCTGTGTATCAAATGTGTTTTGAATATTCTTATTGCTGAATCTTTTGTATCACATCTAGATTTTCCCTGTTGTTGCTGGATCTGGAGGAATACTATTTTGAACAGCACATTGCACACCAAGTAACAGCCAAATCAACTAAAGAGAGGTACTGTTAACCCCCCCTTTAATATGTCTTCTGTGATTAGGTGGCAGAAACATTTCCAAACTACTATCTGAGTAAAATGATTCATTGTTTTGGTTTATTTTGTTATACAGTTGAACAAGTACAAGTAAAACCACTAGTGACCAGTCATCTTGATGTTGTCACTTTTATACTTTTATACTGTGAATGATAATTATAATATATTATGGCTTCTGTTATACCTTAGCAGTTTACCCAATATGACAACATTTACCCAATGATGTCTGCAATATACCATATTCACATCTCTTTAATTTA
>JAODUG010023944.1:0-20607 GCA_027564795.1 Aphredoderus sayanus
TCTCTCTCTCTCTCTCTCTCTCTCTCTCTCTCTCTCTCTCTCTCCTCTCCCTCTCTCTCTCTCTCCCTCTCTCTCTCTCTCTCTCTCAGTCGCTCTCAGTCGCTCTCTCCCTCCCTCTTCCACGCACGTTATTCAGTCTGACGCGCTACTTAGCAGGCTCTCTACCTCTCGTCTCAATGTAATCGCATTCACATTTCCCTTTCTCTCTCTCTCCTTTCTCGTTCTCTCTCTATAATTAGACATGAGAGTGCGCCGTCTCTCCTCAGCTGATGGTAGGCGTACTGTATGACCGCCTGATGGCTTGTTGGCACTTTTCCCAGCTATAGAGAGGGCGGGAAAGCATAGCCTAGCCGTGCTCTGGGCAGACACACAGAAAACCACACACATGCACTATCTCTCCTCTACTGGAATAGACATTAATAAAGATATTGTATCATACATAAATGTTACTATCAACACACTTGAGAACTAGATAGATATTGCACAGGGGTTCTTGGTTCATTATTCAATCTAATCAAAACAACACCAGATGCATTCAACATGAGGAAAAAATATATATTGTAAGCAGAAGTAATGAGTACAAAAATATCCAAAGCAAAGCTTGAGCATTAAAAGCACTATATTGATCTGGTGTGATTCAAGTAATGTGAAAAAAGAGAATAAACAAGCATTTCATAGGTAAATATAGACCACCCCTTGTGTATAAAACATTAAATGAATACAAACTCAATATATGTACTGTAATGTTGGAAATTGCACCCAGGAATGGTGCTTTACCTCCCTGTTCTAATATACCTCACCGGTTTACTAACCACCAAGCATACATATGTTAAGTGTACCCCATGCTACACAATGGACTTCCATTTATTAATCATTAGTCATCCATTGCACCTGTTGTGTTGTGTGGTACATATGCTTTGATTAGTGTTTGTTGTTGTTTATCATGGTACAACATGTTTGTTTCAACTAGTTTATCAATTTTCATAGATATATTGTTTTGCACACATTCACTTTTATTTCAAGTGGGTGTATTATTTCAAATATTTGCATATATATATATATATATATATATATATATGTACTGTTTGTATGAAGGGGGCTAAAATCATGTAATATTGTGTACATCAATATCGTCAATTCATGCATATGTTTTTTTACATCTGTGACACGATAAGTAGCCTAATGTATCTTTACATATTCTTTATGTGTGCTTTCATTAGGAACACAAATTTACCAGCACTGCATCTTATTTTATGTGATGAATGGCTCTTTCATTAGTAATGCACGTGCTGTATGAGGGAGATTCCAACAAATACACTCTAAAAAGGGACTGGAAATGTTTTTTTAATAAAGCATCATGGTCAACTACAAGCTGAGGCTTTTCATAGTAGCACAACATGGTAGCTACTATAACATGAAAGGTCCCCTCCTCCACATCTTCACTTTCATTGTGGTTGCCCTTTACTTTACAACTGCTTTTTTTCTTGCCATGTTACAGAATTGACTTCATAGCCTTGGGGGAAACATAATGTTTGCAGAATCACACCTCAAGCAAAATACGGAAAAAATAAAGATAACATAATATTGAAATGTAGTGCAAAATATAAAATAGTGGCCACTAATTTATATTTTGCAAATTGTATGTTACATGTTGTATGGGGAGGAGTAGAGACGAGTTTCAAAACAGCAGTGTTTTCCAATAAAACTGATTTTCAAATGTAATTGCTGGTTAAAACCATAAGGGGTAACTCCAGATAGAGATAATGGAGTGTAGGCTAAGAATATAGCAGCACATATTGTACAGTACATTATGCATTGCATAACCTTGTCACCCAGTGTGGGAGTAGCAATAACAAACACTGGCCAGGTACAGTATTAAGTAGTAGGAGCAGTTATGCATTGCACAGTGTGTGTGTGCGTGTGTGTGTGTGTGTGTGTGTGTGTGTGTGTGTGTGTGAAGGAAGGGGGATGCCATCTTATGGCTGACAGTGTTGACTTCATCAGAAGCGTTAATACAGCTCTCTCCTGATTATGCATGTGGGTGTATGAGTATCTCAAAGTACCATGCACTACAGCACACTTGCACACATCATATACTCTAAACACATTCAAGTGCCACCATGGAGACAAGCCCATAGGGCCTTTCTGCGTTATCCTTGACAAATAATTGTGCGAACATGTTGCACAAGCTTGTTATCTGCTTTGATTGAACATTTTGAACCCATCACCCAATCAATCAATCAACCAATCAGGCAGATATACTGCACCACAGAGCTGCTATAGCACACACAGTGTATTTCGCAAAGCATTGTGACCTCATTGAAACCTACACACAACTAAGATAAGGCTGAATAGTATCTAGTGTTTTGACTCATATCATGTTTTTTTGGCAGATAGTGAAAAAGCCCATGGTTTGGAAGGGCGTCTGGTTTACACCACATTTGCACCTCCGCAACCAGGTGACCTTTACAAAGAGCGTTGACACTCACCAAACTGACATCTCACACATCCTGGGGTGAGAAGTTTCAGTCTGGCATAAATGCCAAATGTGAGATTTTGGTAGGAAAGGTTTTGATGATTTTGCACGTAAGCAAGTAAGAGCTAAATGCCTTCCCCCCAAGCAATATTGACATAAATTTGTATTTTTTTTTTCTTTTAATTTTAAAGACACATACCAAAAATTAAGCAAAGGGGAAGCTAATATCCTGCTTCTGCGGTTAGTGCAAGTTAGTGCAATGATGTAATGGCTCACTGACTTCACTCTACACAGTATGCAAATAATGTGTGAACTGAAAGTTTGGTTCGATGTTACATATGACGTCCGGTCCCTTTTTCACCACTAGATGGCAACAAGTAAAGTGCTGACAGATTTTTTTGGCTGCTGTTTGGCGGCCCGTTTACCTCGTATAAATTAGTAGAATTTGGAAACGTTTTTCTATTCTAATCCAAAAATTGTCTCAGTTTTATAGGCCTTTATTTAATTAAATAAAAAATGACTAACTTTTCATCAAAAATGGTTAATGTCAAACGTCATATGTCCTGCCAAGTGTAAAACTTGGCAGGACTATTAAGGAATGTGATACATTCATTAATAACTGTATTTTTAGGAAATATATAAACATGTCAGCCAACATTCTGAGCTTTAAAGGATAATGCCTAATGCCTATGTGTGTGTGCGTGTGTGTGTGTGTGTGTGTGTGTGTGTGTGTGTGGGTGGGTGCGTGTGTGCGTGTGTGTTTGGGAGGAGGGGATGAGTTTTGGGTCGGTGGGCAGTAAGGCTCATTCTGTTAAGTTTTAGGTGATTCTTTATATATTCATATGTTAGTATAATTAATTATTTTATAGTTTATCATAGACTTTTTATGTCTATGCTATTTTAATTAGCTAACAGCACTGCTCTGGAATGGTCCACCTCACAGTGAGAGAGAGCGTGTGGATTAAAATAGAAATTGAGACCACAATTAACAAATGCAAGTCTCCGTTTTGGCTTGGTATTTTCCACTCTGTTGCACACTCACACATTTTTCCCATATCCATATCCCCTCTCCCACCCCTGCCCCATTAGCGAATAGATGGTATGTTCCACAAAGCCCTAAACTTGCTCTCTCTTATTTCAAGGATCTCAGTAGCCTAGTCCACTGAGAGAGAAAGAGAGCGAGAGAGAGAGAGAGAGAGCAGAGGGCAGGCGTTGTGAGCTGCACAACAGAGGGGACAGAGTCAGACTGCATGAATCAGTTGGATGTAATTGCACCTCCTATCTGTTTATTGGCCAAGACACTGTGAAGTGTGTGAGATGAAAGGTTGTGAACTCCACGATCTCTGCTGAACATTTGGCTACTCTGCATCTGTGTGAAGTTCTGACTGCCGTCACGACGACTACTTTCACTCACCTGCACTATGAACTCCTCAAATGCAAACCTCCACAGCAAACACCTACCCTGTGAGTAACACTTTGATCTTTCTTTGAGCTCCTAGCTCTTACTTCTGAATAGGACATTAGTTTTAACGGCATCAAATATGGTTTATGGAAAAAAGAATGTATGGACCTTTGGACCACCTTCAGATTCAGCTTTATCTCCCAAGATGTGGTTAACAGGGTGTTCAGGAGGCAGACATTCCTTTCCATATTTGGGTTTTAGAAGTGTATATGAGACTCCCATTGGAAATGCCAGAGCCACAAAGCTAAAATCACTATTGAAATGAACAATGTTTGCATTACGATTGAGGATTCTGACAGTGTGTGTGTGTGTGTGTGTGTGTGAGTGTTTGTCACTGTGTTGATGCCAGTCTAAGAGGCTTAAACACTATGGGACAGGCAGTCAGTAACAGCTAGTTTGACAGCGCTGATTTTCAGCTGGTGTGTTGAATAGCAGTACAAGCCAGCCTCAGACGGGAACGTTTGACTCACCGATGTGAGTAACCTTCACTCACATCAGCTGATTGGCTTGGCATGGACACACAGCCTTGCTCACACATGCAGACTCTATAGTGTATATGCACACAGAAACACACACATGCACAAATCAATGCTTGCATACACACAGAAATAGACCCCAATTTAGGCTACACACTCACTGCAAAAACATAGGTGGAACCACATGTAGCCTACATGCACATGCACACACACACACACCCATACACACAAACACACACGCACACACACACACACACACACACACACACACACATACAAAATCAATATATGCAAATGCATATACACTTATTGGCAGACCTGGATATGGGCCACCCCAGATCTCCAGGCACACATCTCTTATATCTAATGGGATTGTGTGGCTAGTTCTCATTGGTCTAGCTTGACTGCAGTAGGGTCTGTTGCTAGCTGCAGACCTATCAACCCAGATAGAATGTGCTAGGCAAGAAACTGAATTAGTCCCAGTGAGATCAGCATGTGTTTATCTGTGTCTAAATGGGATCAGACCATGACTCGGGCCAGAACGTGTCACATCTGTTGCCCCGCCCACCCAGACGCCTCTGTAATGTGGTTCCAGTGGATCTATCTATATCCACTTTAAAATAGCTTGTGATCCTTCTCCCCAAACCTAAAGCTACCATAAATGTTGAATAAAGTGTGAGTTTTTACCATTTCTTTTGAATGCATAAGCACGATTTTGCTCATTTTGTCAAAACACTACACACAATTCACACAAACATTCACACAAATACACTCAGATTGTTTTAACCACTTCAACACTATACGGTGATCAATCTAAAACACGTGTAGCATTTCTACTCTTCCAATTATATATTCTAGGTTTGATTTTTTTTATTGTTAGAGTAAAGTACATGAAGCTATTGATCAAACACAACACACAATGATGAAAATGTGTAATTTTCAGTCAATCCATGCATTTCCACGTTACATTTTGTACATTTTGCACTTGCACTTACATTACATACAACAGCACATATGTTCTGTATAGAATACTGTAAACACAGCAAAGACATTTGTTACGGTGACAAAATTGGGTTTTTACAAATGATTGTATCTTTTTGAAATAAGTGTTTCATTTTGCAAACAATCTGACATGTTCTGCTACTTGTGTGAAAGGTTGTGTGAATTGTGTGTAATGTTTTGACAAAATGAGCCCTGTTTTCAAAATCGTGCATCAAAATAAAAAGTAAATTGAGTCCAGTTTGTATAAACAAATATCAGACTATGTAACACTGCATTTTGAAGACATGCAATGTTGATGCAATGTTGAACTATGGTCGGTAATAGGCATCATAAATAAGCATAGCAGATCATGACCCTAAATATGTTCTCTTCTACCGCACTGCCTATGCTGTTTGTATACAGAAACGGTATACAAACAGCAAAACAGATCAAGTTAAGTGTGGGAAGAGATCATTAACAGAAATACATAGACTAGTTGTATTACAAGTAATGAGCCATTTTATGCCAGCGGTTTTAGTTAATTGTATATCTGGTCTGTGATTCTTCCAAATAGCCTTCACTGGATCTTTGGGTTAATGTTCCCAGATTTTCATTGTCCAGCCTTGTAAGCTGTGGGGATGGGCTGTGCCCTGGGACACAGCCCATCCCCATCTTATTAATTACTTAACAACAGTATCACAGTATCTCTATTTCACTCTCACATTATTATATCTAGGGACACAGACATGCCTCTAGCCATAGGGCTGATCCTATTAAAGGATACATAAAAAAACTACTATGATTTAATCGCCGCACATCTTTAATACAGTTTTTCACAGCACGAAAACCACAGTGAGCCTGGTGGAATAATTTCTGTATTGTATGGGCAACACACCCTGCTTTAAACAGACCGCAAAAATGACCAATGCCAGAGGTATTTTGATTAGACAAGGTTTGTCCTTGCCAAAATATAAAGAGACAATGTGTCTGCCTCACAAGATCAGAAAAACAACGCACTGGTTTTCAATGAGACTATCAGAAATGACATCATGTGAACATTGGTGAGGGGAATGAATAATAAGAATACTCTGCTTTACTGTGTTTACGTCTACTTGAGCAAGGCACATTTTCCCTGTCTATTAATGAAAAAGATTAAAAAGAACTTGACTTAACACAGTATGTGTCCAGTTCCCCAGACAAATAAAGATTTGATGCTAAATTATCATCACCAGATGGCTAAGCCATTAAGAAAACTTCCCTCTCTGTACTTATCCCCTTATAAGAATTGATCCTTTCTAAGAAAACCTGAAAAGAATATATCAAAATGCACATTAATTCACTGCAATCAGCATTAGACTGAATTGCTGATTGGAAAAATTTGTTTTGTTTGTGGATATTTCCAGATGTTTTTTTTCTTCATACATTTTATTAATGGTCTATTTTGTGTGTTCGTTTTTATCTATTGCAAGCTAGTTCGTAAAGAGGGTTTTACATGCAAATGTAAAGTTGAATATTTTATATAATTGTGTTATCTCACAACCTAGAACTTAGCAATAGTCTGCGTGTGTCTGTAATGAAGAGGACATTGGGACAGGACACTGCCCCACAAACATCCCATTGTCTGTCTGGGTTTTTAATCCAGGCTGAGGGAAGACAGGACAGAGTTAATAATGATGTCATTGTTTGCTTCATACAGTGGGGTTAATGGTGCTATTTGCTGCTCTGACCCTGTGAAGCCAGACACAGACAGACACAAATCACAACACAAATGTGCATGCAGGTGCACACTTATTTAGTCACACATGAAGCTATGTATAGAACCAGGCACAAACAATATGTTGCACAGAAATACACACACACACACACACACACATACACACTTCCATAAATAATTGAGTCCCCTTGCAACTAGAGACCTAGTCTCACAGAGCCATCCTTTACTTACTTAAAGTCTGGGACACAGCGCTGGCTAAATGCATCAACACCATAGGTCATCAAGACTCTCCTGTCAGGTCAGTATTTTGATTGACATGCAGGATGACCAACTACATAACTCAATGACAAAGTCAAACATTAAACTCACATTAAGGAATTTGTTGGGAAACTTAATGACATAATTCTGTTTGTTTGCCAGTCTTGTAAATATGTAATGTCACTTCTAGTTACACACATTTAGGAATCAGAAACAGGGTGAATTGTACATGGTACTATCCATGCTAATTAGCCATGCTATTAGCAAGGTTAGCTGTAATTGATATGAAACATTTTTCAGTATTTGTGACAGTGAGAGAGTGACAGCAGTCTAGTCATTTTCTAACATGGCTTTTGCTCCTGTCGTTTGCGCCTCTTGCTCAGCTTGTGTTTGTGTAGCTAACCAGCCATTATACTGAAGTGTGAGACCTCTGAGACACCACCAGCCCTGGCTAACAGGCTCATGTGTTAATGGCCTGCTGTGGGCTGTGAGCTCGGCCCCTGCTGCATGTTGCCACATGCACATCAGTAAACACAAGGCGACATCTTCCTTCGCTAATGAGAACGCAGCATCCTCTCAATTCGATCCTATCTCTACAAACCAAACACTCCCTGCACTATTCTATGGATATTCTCTATATGTATAACCTCTGTCCTAGTTGCTCCAGTCAGTTAAAAATCCATTCTTCTCTCTCTCACTGTGGCCCAGAGCAGAGGCAGGCCATGTGAAACAGAATCTTTCTCCTCTATGAGCCCTCAATGTGTCTGACAGGAAAGGGCTTCTGGTCTAGTGTTCAATACAAACAGTGGGAGGTTCTCTCGACCACCAGGAGAAAAATACATACTCCCTTAATTTACCTTGATGATTTGTTCTTATTTATTTGTTCTTATTTCTTCACGGTTTGTGAAGAAATAACCTATTTATTTGAGGCAAAAAAAGTTAAATAGGCCTATAATTTGAATCCATAATTGTTTTATGGTTTACAAGTGTACATTTCCTTAAATGCAGGTAGTTTTATCATACTTTTTATTTAATTTAGAACTCATTTTGATGTACCATGTATGCTACTGTACACACAGTGAGAAAACAATTAAACATAACAACATAACAACAATGTTGGGGAAATTACAGTATAACCAGTATACAGCTGGTATCCAACAGTATACAGTACAGCTGGAAAGCTGTTCAGAAAACACTTTGGTGTGGTTCTGTTGAGTCTGTAGACTCCCTTCAGAATGGGTTCTAATGGCTATATATTCACTGCACAGCAAGAAGTGTTTCTTCCCACTGGGTTTTCTGTTTCGACGCTATCATGGTTACCAGCACTGCACAATCTTCACTGATGTGTTCTCAAATGTATCCTTTGGGCCTCTTCAATATCCCCGCCAGTCGAGGAGCAGTTGGTTTCTGTCTCCAAACTATTCTCAAACTTTACGGTATCTCCCCAACCTCCCCAATTTTCCTGTCAATGGCATGAGTCCAGGCATCTGCCCTTCCCCAGTATCTCAGCTTTTGTCCTCTGAATAGTCCCTTTTAGCAGCTCCTTACACTGGAGGAGCTGGCTACTGTACGTCTTTATGTGGGGGCATGGGTGCACCCCCCATTCCAACCCACCCAACCCTAGATGATACATTGCCATCATGAGCCACTTAGGAAAATAATGAATGAATGAAGGATTGACGGAGCTGAGAAATGAGCGAGGAAGGAAAGAAGTGAGAAAAGATTTGTGAGGCTCAGTAAAATACATTTACATATTGTATATGCAGTACATATGTGTGTGTGCATGTATATATAAAGGTATACTTGTGTGTATAGTAAACACATAGTACCCTTTATAGCATGACTCTAGCAGGCTCTTCCCCTTCTTCCGTCTTTTGAATAGCCTCTGTAGATGGCTGCCATGTCCTCTGTAGGGTAACAGTGAGGTCTCTGATGGGACTTACTGGAAATGTGATCTCATCTCAGGACTGGTCATTGGTTACACTCTTAACAGTTCTTTTTTACCCTTTCTTATCCTTTGTAAAAGCCTAGTCTGGTGTAACCATTTCACTTTGTGAATAGGGTCTGGACACATTCCATTGGTGATTGTTTAGAGTCTGTGCATTCTAATGGTCATAGACCTCGGGTTTATTTTGAAACTATTGGAGCAGCCTTCAACCAATCAATGTTGCTACAACTGTTTGTATTCGCTTTAGCTTTCGCTAAAGCAAACAAGGTTTCCAAACTATAATCTCAGTGAACATTTAACTAAGAGCAATAGTTGTGCGGAGCCAGGCTATAAAATACTCAAATACTCAGTGTCTAATTAATTTAATCTATCTACTGTATATCAAACTGAGGACACTTAATGGACTCACTTAAACCAGTGTGGTTTACATTAGAAGTATGTTTTTTTTTGGTCACAGGTGCTCTGCAAATGAGACACTATTCACATACAATATGAAATGTTAAAATAAGTGGTTTGGTTGAAACATACATTAGTAGTCCATTAGTACTAGTATACTGTTGAAGTAGTAGACCTATAGTTTTCTTTATAAACATTGCCTATTACTTATTCCCTTGTGACTAGTTGCTATAATCAGAGGTCATTGGGATCAAAGGAGGCTAAGAATGTTATTGATTAGAGTGACTCAATGGTAAAAGAAAATCAATTCAAGAATATACCTCTCTTACTAACCTTTAACTCTGCTTTTTGATCAATAACAGTGGTGTGGGAAACTGGGATTGTAATGGCTAGAAAATGAAATAGCTGAGATTTTATGAATTGGTATACTGTTATAAATCATCACTTGAAACATTATATTTCCCATTAAAGAGAAGATTAGGGGAGGAGAGGAGAGGAGAGGAAAGGAAAGGAGTGTTAAAGCACTGTGTCAAGATAATCAGTTTACTTTTGAACCTTGAAATCTGAATGACTTCTGGGTGGTGGCGTGATGTCTGCTTGTACTATGTTCACTGGGGCTGTCAGCCAAGTCATCCCCATGCGGTTTGAGGTCTCCCTTCTTTCTTAGCTGTCTGCCTTTTATGTCCTGAAGCTATCTGAAACCCAGCGGCCCAGGAGGCTGGCTGTCAGCGCAGGGTTGACCCAGAGCTACAGTGACATGCCTATGTGCTGTTGTCAACCAATGTCACCACTGACAAGTGGTGGACTCTTACACAGCAAAACATGTTAAAAACACCTGCAGTTAAAGCTGAACATGATAACTTGGAATATTGCGGTGGCCTCAACCTCAGTTTTTTTCTTTTTTAGGCTGCATTTTTGACTTTCAGCAGACCTTTAGTTTTCTGTCATTGTTGCTTAACTTGCTTCTGCTATATCGGTCAGTGACCAGAGAGCAGTGTCTGTTACTATGCACCAAGAGGCTATATTTGTCATCTAGCATATATAGTACATTCACACAGTAGCTTATTGAATCAGAGAATCCAAAGGGTCGATATTATCCTTTTTCTTTTTCTTAAATGGATTTAGTGCTGATATTTCAGTATGAGAAATCCAACATTCATGTTGTTGAATCTAGTGAGCCTACTATTTAATAATGTTTGGATTACACAGTATATATAATTTTATGCTGACTCATTTCACGCAATGAATGGAAATGTGAGTACTGTATATCAATGATACACAAAACCATCCCGTAAACAGAAATGTTGTGTGTTCCTTGGCAACACATTTTGTAATAGAAACCTCAATGAACTGAACAAATTAACAACATTATAGTTTGTTTCTAATTTATTGAGAGGTAGCTTTGTTTAGATCAGCTGTATACAATCATATCACAATATCGCCAAATACAACCAATTCACAGATGTGCTGACAACAGTACTTATTTAATAATTTGATACAGCCTAAATAAATATCCAGGCAAACTATCCCAAATGGGCCTCACAACAGTTAACAGGTGTAACATCACCAATGATATGTTCCCCTAGAATTCCTTGTAACATTACAACATACTGGAGATTTTGACTTTGTGTTAGGGAACACCTACATACCCTCTGATGAAATCACTGATTTTTCATTTTAAGATTGCCATTGTTAAATATCTTGAGCGTTCTGCTGGTGCTGTTAATCACCATGTTGGTCGGTTTATGTATCTGGTGTATATGTGCCTGGTGCTTACAAAAGAGACCATTTTGCTATACTCCCACTTTAGATCAGGCTAAAAAGCCTCATCAAATTAGTTGTATCCATGCCTGTGGTTTCTAATTATGCATAAAAATGCAGTTTTAGCCTGAATGGTGTTTCAATAAATGGATTTTAGAGAAGAAGAGCTGGATGGAATACACAATAGCGGAAATTAGATATTTTTAGCCCCAAAGGGCTGCTAAATCAAAAAGGGACCTCTCTGGAATTGTGTGTAACCAGCCATTTAGGGCAGCATACATACTAATGGTATTGTGGTGACGTACTGTTAGTAAGACAACCCTGACACCTTTTGTCTGCTTATTTGAGTAATGTCTGTTTGTATCTTATAAAGAGCATGGTGATGTAGGATGGTCTAGTGGTCTGGGTGTTTGGCTCCCAGCTGGAAGGCTGTGGGTTCGAGCCCCAGAGTTGCTGGACTACCTGCAAGCATCCTTGGGCAAGATGTCTAACCCCAATTGCTCCCAGTGGTTAGGTGCTCTTTGCATGGCTTGCACCGCCATCGGTTTGTGAATGTCCAACTACTGACAAATGCACTACATGTAAGTAGCATTGGATAAAAGTGTCTGCCAAATGCTGTAAATGTAACAACATTCCCAGAGACCAGATAGTTTGCTCTATCGGGTGCCTCTTGAAAAACAGACTCCAACCACTGTCACAGACACAACCCCCTACACTCACGGGACAGGCACTTTACTTTACTACACTGTTTCTGATGAGGTGGAAAATGGGATCGCATGCTATCTTTATCTTACATCAGGTTAATGTGGACATAAAACTGACTGTTCCTCCTTCCTACAGTGTGCAGCTCCACACAGCAAGTGGGCAAAAAGGAAAAATAATAAGGAATTTCACACAATAAACTAAGCTGGTTGATAATTAAAATACGACATGTTAGAAAATCCAAACTCCAGTTTAATGTAACATTAAGAGTTTTAATTACATTGTGCGTCACCAGTGGAGACGGAGCTCAGCCAGAAGGTCTCAGATGCGGATGCAGCGCAGCAGCTCAAGCTGAGAGAGAGACAGCGTTTCTTCGAGGAGGTCTTCCAGCATGATGTGGACGTATACCTCTCCTCGGCTCACCTCACAGTCAGAGACTACCGGAGACGTGAGTTCGGCTGGAGGAGGTTCCTCAATGTGCAGTCAGGCATGCATCCACACTCATACATATACAGTACCAATGCATTTTCTCGCCCTTCTCCTTGTAGCGCCATTGGGCAGCATCTCTTCCATGGAGGTGAACGTAGATATGTTAGACCAAATGGACCTCATAGACCTTTCTGACCAGGAGGCCTTAGATGTGTTCTTCAGCTCTGGAGAAGAGGGGGTGCTGGCCTCCCCACTGCCAGGTATGTAACTCAGATGGAAAAATGATCCAATATACTGTACACACTACAACATAGGACAGACAACTGCTACTGTGCATGGCAACGTCATTTGATAGTGTCTTACATAAGCCCGATTGCTCTTATAAACTGAGTTGTTTATGATTACCAGGCGTTTCTTTTACAGTGATTCACATAACATTGTAATGTAAATTGCAGCCCAAGGAAACAACAACGCTGAGGTGATCAACACAGGACTCTTTCGCCACGTCCTAGAGGGTTTTGATGCCAAGTCTCGCATGTCCTCCACTTCTTCTAACTCCTCCTTCACCAGCCAAAATGCTGAGGACACTGGGGCTGACACCCCAGTTGTCCAATCAGACGATGAGGAAACTGATGGCAGCGTGGCTCTGCGGAGTGCCACACCCACAGGCCAAGAGAGGCACTCCCCTCTACTGCTCCACAGTAACAGCATGGGTTAAATGCAGCCTCCCATTCACCAATGTCTTCCAATACCACACGTGAACAGTTCTTTTGATTAATGACCTGTCCAGTGGCTGTTGTTTCAGAGGTGGAGATATTGTTTGGACTGCTGAAAAGTGATGTGTAGAAAATATGTACCATTTCTCCTGGCATGACTTTCCAGATGTGTAAAAAAAATATATAAAACATGAATCACATGTAAATCATTCTTCATCCTAGATTTGTACATGTTTAGATTTAAATCAACGTTTATAGAATAAATGATTGCATGAGGGATAATCACAGTTCATTGTTTTGAAGAAATGACAATCCCACAAGTCTAAATATTCAGCACCTGTTTATCCAAGATTGACATTTTCCAAAGGAATAAAAACATTGTTTATGTTTTGAATAAAACAAGAGTTTGAATAAAATGGTAATTCTCAAAGATGCAATAAATACTTGGTGGTTTAGGCTGCCTTGTAAAGTCAGAATTCAAGATGGTCAATTTATGAAGCCAAGCCACCATTAGGACAACCTCTATACACATCCTTTCCAGAATATAGCGTCACACCAGATAAGCCAAAAAAGAAAGCGCTTAACCTAATTCTACAGCTTACACAGATATGTGCACTGCTGGCACAACAAGGTGTGTGTTTGAAACCTGAGGACAACAGGAGGGTCAAAAGGTATGAAATCGAATACATAAAGACAGCAATGCCAATACAATTTTTTTTTTTTAAAAGACACGCAATCAGATGGCTCCTTCAATACACTTTATTGAAGGCATGTGACTTGACTAATGACATGACTTTTACTCAAGGCACCATCAATCTTCCTTTGACACGACACTAGATTAGTTTCCCTATGAAAGATGCACATTGATGTAAGCTGTTAATTGCCTATGCCGACACATAGGCTAGTGCCACATTTCAAGAAGTAAATTGTGCCATAATACCCATTGTTGGTTATAGGTGGTCATGAGCTTTGACAAATCATAAGTTAGAGGAAGGGATTACAGATCCAACACCTTTAGTCTGTCATATTCACTTTCCTTTTTATTATATAGTATTACAAAACCAAGTCTGCCCACAATTTACTAGGGAAAAATAAATAAAAAAATAAATGATCCAACTGGTGGGAATTTATCATTTTGAAGGACTTTCATTTTTCCAGATAAACGCTACATGTCATTTAAATAATTTACATAAATAAGATGCCTTCTAGCATATCAACTCAAGAGGCAGAAACCAAACAATGCCTCTACATCGAGTAACAGTTATTGAAAGTCAATTTTAAATATTTTGTCTTCCATTACATAGCAAGTCCAAAAACAGAATTTTCCTAAAGATTCTGTTGGGATATCAACTGAAAAACAAATGCTTTAGTTGGTAGGAAGTGAGCACATTTCTTTGTGGGGAAAAACAAAAAAATGAATGAGTGACTAGTCACAGTATGCCATCGGGGGGTTACACCCTCCCACTGCCTATTTTAGTAAGGGGTCTCTGCTCAATGTTACTCTGCCCTCTACGAGCACGATAGCCCCTGAATCCCCTTCCCCTGAGGAAGCGACCTGGAACACCAAATGTCTCAATATTCAACTTCTTCTCCTCTGCCCAAGTAGTTCTCCTAAGAAAAACCCAGAAAAGAGGAAGATAAAGAGTTGTGTGCCTGTGCATTTTGACATGATAAACTGCCAACTTGAATGAGAAAGGTTGACTGCATGATGCAATTCAGTGCATTATCACCTGGGCTTGAGGTCTGATGAAATGTTGTCAAAGAAGCATTTAGCTTTGTCGTAGTACTTCTCTCCAGGACTGTCCTCAACATTACTCTGGTTGTTTAAGGCTTCCAACCCAGAGTCTCCCTTCTCTGCATCTACCCCTGCAGCAACAACATTTTGCTTACCAGCATCTTAACATCAAGAGTTGATTACTGGGTAGATGGATTTAAGCCTTCATTTGTCTTTTACCTTCAGTCTCATTGGTTAGAGCACTCTTATTGAACTCAGCATTTGAACTTTCAAAATCAAAATCCGACTCGAACTGCAGGGTTGTAGCCTTTGAATTCTCCACGAGAAGCTGGCCTCTGTTCCGGTTCCTGGGCCTGCGATTTCCTGCATCAAAGAAACAGCTGGGTAAACCAAACATCAGAATTAGAAACCCATCTGTATGAAAGCAGAACAGGAGTGAGATTTAAAACCTTGTTTTCGTCTTGGTCTCTGGTTCTCATCAGGTCCTTGACCTTCAACAATTGCTGCACTGCTTTGAGAAGATGCCTGAACTAAAGACACACACAGATTCTTCCTTGCAGTCATGCTTTTGCATACGGTTGCTGGGGTGGTGGGGGGGGGGGCAACAGCCAATAGACAAGAATTGTTTTTAACTTTACTTACTAGTGGGTACATTCTTCCTCAGAGTCTGTGAGCCATCCCGGCTAGTGCCCTGAGAAGAGCGCTGAGCAGGGGGTCTACCAGGTTGCGGGGAAGGCTGTCCCCTTCTCTGACCAGCACTGGCCACTGGTACGGTCTGGACAGCCTGTTCTACCATAGGGCCTCTTTGGGCAGGGATACCCTGAAAGCCAGGCGCTGCAATAAAATTAGGAGTTTCTTCAGATTACTGAAGCTAAGCACTTACAAAAGCGATTCAAGAGAGCCTAAATCTGGTGTAACACCGAGGCCTGATTTGTCCATACCTAAGCCTAGGGCTGCAGCGTACTGCTGGTTGAGCAGAGAACTCGCTGCCAGCTGGTTGTAAGTGGGCATTGTGTCCCTGTATGGGCTCCAGCGTGGGTGGTACTGGCCTGGCGAACTGCCAATAGAAGACTAGGAAACATAATTGATGTTACTAGGGAGACTTAATTAGTAGTCTACCTTGGCAAAAGCTGCATACCCATGCAAGATCAATATATTCACCAATTGCCACATACATGCAGAATTGCAGGATCAGGAGGGAGGCCATAATGTGGTTTTGGTGGCTCCGATACCGTGATATCTCTGATGTCGCTTCCTCTGAAGATTATGTATTCATAAATTTCATCTTTGGGTGGAAGTGGTCTGTCTGTATGCCGACCCTCTGTGCCATATGATTTAACTGTTTGAAGAAACACATCATGTTTATGCTACAGCACGCAACACACATTTGGCACATTAGGTCTACTACATGCAATTAACAAGTTAACGTCACGCCATATGAACTTACCCTTGGCTAGAGCAATCGTGGACTTCTCGGTGTCTACAGATGACAAAATGCCTTCATAACGAATCTGAGCCTTGGACATTAAACTTATTTTACTGCCAATATAAGGGGTTCCCCCGCCAGCACTCATTTTCGTAATTCTTTTAAGCTGTATAGACAATCTTCCACTCGCTACAGATTCATCACTAACTCAAATTTAAGTTCAGGTGTGCAACAAGTGATTAGTTGTTTCCTTTGTAAGATTGCGACACACCCAATCATATCCGTTCCGTTCAAACACCCGTGTATGAACAAGAGAAAATGCAAGTGGGCGGGGCTGCACCTTATGAATAAACAGATCATTTAAAAACAGTATCCACTAGCCGCCGAAGGATTAGCATAGGTGCATTTAATAAATCAGGTCCAATTTGATCAACGGAGAGAATGAGCTATAGGTATAGAACTTGGCTACCACGGTATTTCCCCGCTATTATTATTGTATTTAAAAAGAGCGTGAGTGTGGTGAACATTTAGATATAGAGGCTACATAGAGGCGTGTAAATGTTGACCTTTTTTTCCATGTCTTCTTTTTTTTTTAAAGCATATAGGCATCATTTACTTCTTGGTTAAATACAGGCCTAAAAGTTTATACAAGTATTTAGTATTGTTATTAGCTTATGCATGAACCGGCTCCACAAACTAATTGCTTTTGACAGCATAATACAATTGCATCTATTCAAAAACGAGGGTGTGGCGCCCTCAAAAGCATTTTTGCAGAAACTAGGCTTGCTGGGGCAAAATACTGCAGCCATCTTGCACGGTAAAGCGGGAGCGATAAAGTCCGAAATGTGTATATATAATGTATAGCAAACCCGATTACTGCAAAGCCAAGCGAGACATAAAGCAATTATTCGATATATTATGTGTTGTGAGCAAGTAAACGTGCGTATTAGACTGTAACATTTCGAGCAAACGTTTCCCTGTAATATCTCCAACCCGCTGCTGCCGTGTATCGTACTTTTCCTAGAATGACAGCTGAAGTCATTGGTAACGCCCTTTAAAACGGATGTAGCCAATCAGAACTGTTTAGGATCCCTTTCTGGTGACGTTTCATTTGTTTTGCGCAGGCGCAAGTCAACTAATACTTTACTTTTCAGAAGCTCGCAGGAGTGTGAAGATGGCGGTGGGCTCTGACTTACTGGATGAGGTATTCTTGAATCCAGCGGTGAATAAAGCGGTAGTTTGTCGTCTGGCGGGCTCTCTAGAGTTAGAGGTGTCGGGCTTGTGGCACGGGAAGCCCCGGGTTTGGCACAAGGTGGTCGTGAAACACATTGCCAGTTCCGGGGCAAGGGGCAGCCCGAGCTAATGTCCAGCTGGGACTGGGTCTGGTCAGGACACTGCTGAAGGTACGCTGTACTGCTGTTGTTTTGCTCTTTCTCTTTAAAAGTTTACATGAAAGCAAGCACCAGAGTTCAAAGGGAACAGTGGTAGATGTGTCAGAGTCCCCCCCCCCCCATCACATCGAATCTTGTTTTCGCTCCTGAACAAGTTTTAAGTGCAGGAGGATCTCATTATAACAAGCTCCCCCATGGTTCAGCAATGGAGGCATCATCGGCCAGTTTGGATTTACCCACAGGGCACGACCAAGGAAAACCCCCTGCTGCCAGTGATAGTCATACTCCGCTTTCTAATCATGAAGGAAAAGCAGACACATTTACATTTCAAACTTTGAATGGAGGCCAAAGCATGAACTCTCACAATTCAGGAAGCACTGTTCCTGTCTCGGGTACAGCGGTGACAAGTTCCCCTAGTGACAGCAGCACTGGCGTAGCTGTCCCTGTGGTCACCGACGGAACAGTGTTGTCAAAGGGGCTGGCGAACGCGACCATGCACCCGTCGACGAACAGTGTAATCCAGGCGCCTTTCATGAACTCTCCGAATGTTGTGGCTTCAACTCAGCCTGCGAGCCAGGTGGGTGGACCCACAGTGACACTCGTAAGGCCGCCTGTGCAAACAGCGGAGTCGGGTGTAACTTTAAATGGGAACAATAATGCTGGTCAGACTTTTGTTAGTTGTGCAACAAGTCAGATAGCGCAAGGCGTTGGCGTGCAAAGCGGCCAGTCGTCGTCCGCCGCCGCAGTGTCTGTCTGCGCCGGCTCGCACTTAATCAAGGCAGAAGCGCCTAAAACAATCATACAGTCGGCGCAGCAGCCAGTTCTCACATCTGGCGGTATAGGGGCTCCCAGGGCTTCAGCACCCACTACTGTAGCCGGTCCAGGCGGCATCCGAGCACTGGCGCCGCAGATGTTGGCGCCAAGACTCCCCCAGAACTCTCCGGTTCAGCCTAATATACAGAACATCCAGCTACCCCCAGGTAATTGATTAGGAAATGGAATTCTTATTTTTTATTTCATTTATACAGCACACATTTAATCCTTAAAGTGTAGTCTGTAGTTAGTATGCAAGTACTGTAGCCTACTCTTAATTAATTAATGAATGCCACTATGCCACACAAGTATATCAGTCTTAGATTGTCTAAGGGCCAGATACCGTAGTTCCTACACTGTACTTCCAATGAATTTCCCAACAACAAGGAATATGCTTTGTTTGATCTATCCAACCTGTGTTAAACTTATTTAGGCTATACAATAGATTATAATTATATTGATTAGTGCGGTTGTACTGTGTAATAGTATTGACTATTGACCCATTTTAACAATGTGTACAGAATATTTTGCATGTGCTTACTGTACCTCAATTTAATACACTTATTGCTGACACATTATATCTTCCTTGTTAATGTCTTGCACTGGCCCACTGTAATTCACAGTACACCTAAGTTTTGTTTGTGTGTTTGCGTTCAGATACTGTGTTAAACTCATCAGCATCAGTGACTTTATGTTGACAGTCCTGCTCATATGTCAGTTCCCTATGGGTCTCCTGTCTAATGGCCTTGAATGTCTTCAGGGATGGTGCTGGTCCGTAGCGAGACTGGGCAGCTGCTAATGATTCACCAGCATGCCCTGGCCCAGATGCAGGCCCAGGCCCAGGCCCAAGCCCAAGCCCAGGCCCAAGCCCAGGCCCAGAGTGCCATGGCCCCTCGGCCTTCCACCCCAACAAGCATGCCTTCTGGCCTGGTATGTCTGCCTAGACACTGGCACTACCACCATGTCCTAACACTCTTAGATATGACAATGGTTCTTAGTGTGTTTTTTGAAAAACATTTTACTTCCTCCCAAGGGTTACAAGATGCTATTGGGAGATTGTAAGATGCTTTATATGAACTAGTTTTGTCATATTTTATAATTGATTTGTAAATGTGTAATAATTGCAGTAATAACAGTGCCCCCATGGGTCCCAAACATGCAGAACCACTGACATGTGATCTAGGATCAATGTATTTCTTATATGATATTCTGTCACACATCATGCCATCTCATGTGCACCCCCACCACTAAGGCCCCTGGGAACTCCATCATAAGCAGGCAATTGGCCCCTAGCAACATTGGCCAGCAGGGCTGCCCTGCAACTACGCCCATCTCTGCCACAACCACTCTTCACAGACCTCCCTTCCAGGTATACCCAGATGTCTGTGTCCAGTCCTGCCATGCCATCTGTCTTATAATACCCCTTTCACACACACAACCATGGCTCACCTTACACTCTGGCTGGGACAGACACAGCTGCTCTTTGTTCTGGTCCAGACATCAATACATTTATTTAGTTTTGTTTTCAAGTGGGAAAGGCGATTATAACTAGGAATTATAATGAATACAGTTTTGGTGAGTAGAATTGAACAGGAATTGAACGGGACGAGTTGCCATTCACACTCGACTTCAGCAAAATACAATTTGTTCTAAATAGGACCAATGGCATAATGCATAACAAAAAGTTAATGAAGCTTAATTTGTATGGAATTAGTAAAACATTAGGTTAGACATTGTTATAAGTATCCTGAGTTTGTTAATATTGCAGTAATTGTCGGGTTTTTGTCCCAGACCCATTCAAAAGAATAAGTATTTCATGTCTCACAACATAAGATATGATCATTTATCTTCTTCTTCTTCTTCTTCTTCTTCTTCTTCTTCTTCTTCTTCTTCTTCTTCTTCTTCTTCTTCTTCTTCTTCTTC
>JAODUG010023953.1:0-20607 GCA_027564795.1 Aphredoderus sayanus
AAATAATTAATAAATAAATAAATACACACAGCAATGCCAATTGAAAAACACACAAATCATACACAATCAGATGGTGCTGCCGTGTGGCCAAGTACTATATTTCTGAGTACATTACGAGGGTTAATAAACGAAAATCAAAACAGAGTCCTGTTGTTGTCCATCAATGAACAAAAACCCACAACCCACACCAAACAACCCCAGACTTAAATTCCCCCAAAAACCCACAAACAATGCAAACAATGTTCAATTATTTTCGGTGTGTCCATTTGAGGGTGCGCTGGGGAATATGTGCATACAGGGCCAGGCGCACACCGGCGAGGCAGAGAGGGATACGGGAGCGTCGAGCACTGGGCCCCACTGACCCACGCACCCTGTGAGTGGCCCCTTAGCGCTAGGTGGAGACGTCACCACGGCGCTTGACCGCACCAGCGGGTCCTTGCCACTCCAGCGGGTCCTTGCCGCTGGACGGGCCACGTGCCCTCGGCGGTGACTGTTGCACTGGATGGAGACCCCTGCGCCCAACGCAGCTTGGCACTGGATGGCTTCAGCGGACCCCTGCCTGCCCCTGGACGGTGGCCCAACGCGCCCTGGATGGCGACGGTCCCTCTGGGCTGGACGGGTCCAGCGGGCCTGCTGCACTGGACCTACGCACCCTGTGGAGTGGCCCCTTGATGCTGTCATCACTCATAGCAGTGAACTCATAGCAGAGAACTGTACTGGCGACTCCGCAGACCACGTAGGCATCAAGCTGAAGGCGTACCCAGACAGAAACGCGTTTGCATGGCTAGGCCATGCCAAACGTGGCCCAGAGCTGGTCCACAAACTACCAATAGTCAGGGAGTGACTATCCCTGATGGAAAAAAAGATGGGAAAAAAGCCCGCCGGGCCGGGCCCGCAGAAGAGGGCTACTTCCAATGTTCCGGGAAGACCCTGAGGGGCTCGGGTGTCCCATCGAACCGAGTAGGCTTGGCACCCGGGTACTACTCGCCAGACCGGATCGTGGCAGCACCAATGCAAGTCAGGCACTGACGCCAAACCGAGATTGGCCAGCTCTGGTGTGGGGAGACAGCATAGTGGAGCCGTAGCCGGGAAGGAAAACGCAGCCGCCCGGTCTTCCTCCAATGCCGAAGGAGGAAGCTTACACTGGGTGCATAGCTCCGCCAGCAGCCTCCCCAACCAGGAGTACCAGTCCGTCTGTCCATTCGTGTCCAGCAAAGTCTTTCCTGCGCTCAACATTTTTTGGTGGGTTTTTCTGTGACGAGTCGTGTGGCGAGTGCAGGCGAAAAAATAAAGCGTAGGCTCCCTTTTAAAGCGTCAAATGGGACTCGCTCAAAACAGACTCCTCACTGTTGTTGTCCATCAACAAAAAAAAACCACAACCCACACCAAACAACCCCAGACCTAAATACCCCCACCGACCCAATTGAACATTGTCTGCACGACAACGTTCAATTGACACCCAGGTGTGTCCGAATGGGGGTGCACTGGGGAACACAGGGCCAGGTGCACACCGGCGAGGCAGAGGGATACGGGAGCATTGAGCAAGTTTTCTCGAATGACTTACTATACCTTTTAAATCTGTGTAATTTAAAGTTAATGTTTTACTATTAGCTTGAATGTTTGCTTAAAATTAAATTATTTTGCTGCTTTAATGGTTACAAAAGAACAAACTGCATCTTAAAACTTGTATTTATGAGGGAAATACAAACTAGTCTGTTTGCTGTGACTTCTGTGCCAACTATTCATAAGTAGAATGACATCTTTAAAAAGACTGAATAAATGTTTATTTTTAAAAATGTTGCCAGATAGATGTAATATTTCCTAAACAAAGTCAAAGTCAATCAAGTTTAATCAATGCCTTTCTATACATTTGAACAACATAATTTCTTAATGCTAAAAGAAAGCCATATCATTATGTGGATAAGCTTTCCATGATAATTGTGGGGTTATGTTTTTAACAGTCCTGCCACCGTGAAGTAGACCTACCTTTGTACATTTTAGTTAATTACAATGTTAACACTAAAAAATAATTATATTATATAACTTCTGTTTATTTGATCCGGTGAGCTAGCTATCAAACAAGCCGTTAACTAAACGTCGTTTGCATTTTCTTCCAAATGACACACAAAGGATGGGTAATCATGGGTAATTCCGTTGACAGAGTCTAGGTGAGAGCATAATATTCTAAGAGATAATAACAAATCTGTGTGAGAGCAGAGTAAATTTGAGTGAGTACATTTGGACTGTGTTTGCTACTTTTGTGGATTTAGCAAACTGTGGTTGCTATTTGGTCTATGTTTGCTACTTTGCACTAGAGCAAAGAAAATCTGCTTGGGAAACAAAGGAAACGTACTTTCATACTAAAAGATTCTCCTTGCAAATGTTGGCAAAAAAATAACACCGTAGAGACGGAATCTGACTTTGGCATGAATCTGACGAATCGTTTTACTACAGTGGCCGACAGGTGCAAATAAAATATAAATTAAGAAAACAACTTCAAAGACAGAAAACTAACAAATTACAAAAACCTCTACATCAAAACTGAAACACATGCAGCATTTAGGAAATGCGCTGCAAGAAGTGAAACACAACAACATTTCAATAACACCACCAAGTCAAATGCGAACCACATTTCAAAAACACCACCAAATCTGATACGCTCTGCAAGAAGACAAAACACTACAACATTTACACACACATTAAACACTGTCAAAACACATTCCAATTACACGGTCACGCTGCAAATGTGACAACACATTCCAAATACATATAAGGGGTGTTAATAACAAAATGTATAAATACATTTAAAAAAGTTTAATCTGAAAGGACAAATCTGTTCCAACCTGGACTCAAACCCAGATCCCACATACATATTGCAGTTGCTCTACCATCTGCACCACTGTTACAACCAATCTAACCGTGCCTCTATGTGTATATCACATATACGATATACGATTGCATACAATTTCTATTGATTTATACATTGTTAGTGCCGTTAATTGTATCACGGAGATCTTTAATGTGGATTATTTCCATTTCCTCATCGTTAAAATTGATCTGGTGGCAACGCTCACTGACTAGCAGAAGAGTTTGTCCATAATGTTTAAAACCATTGCATAAATACATAATTTAAATAGTAAAATATTTTTAGTTATTTTTAGCTAGTGTAAATATAAGGACAACAGGAGGGTTAAGTGAAAATACAACATAGATTATGTGGAATGGCACCGCAAAATAAACTTTTTCCCAACAACAGTCAATTTTAGTGTCTGTTCATTTAATTTAACAGCCACTGCTCACCTTGTTCCCTCTTACTCATAGTGTGCTGACATAAGGCTACAGCTTTGCTGCTGTCTGAGACAATACTGCTTCTGACACAGCGGTGCAACCATATTGATTTGAAGCAGAAGCCCTTTTTTATTTTCCACAGTTTTTAAGGCATTAATATTGTTATGCCCGTTGTGGGCATAACAATATTAATGCGTTGAAAACTGTCTAGTCTCTCTCAATCTCTCTCGCTCTTCCTGGCTGTGTGTTGAGCACTGCTGCAGTTCCTATGTTGCGATGAACAACAATGAACCCGTTTCCCGTAGCCTATCCTTTAGTCTGAACGGCAAAGTGCAATGAATGCGCAATATTTGTTAGGGTCGGGACTGGTGTAGTCACGTGCAAGACACAGAGGAAGACTCAAAACAGGGTATAAGGTATAAAAAATTTATTAAAACAGCGAAGCAGGGTTGGGCAGAGAACCGGCTGAGGGGCAACAACTTGGCTCTAGCTGACGGTGGTTTGGGTAAGAGACAGGAGTGTCCACCTTGGACTGGGTAGAAACAGACGAGACAGAAGCCAGGGACCGGAATAGGGCGGGCAGAACTGCAGAACAGAAATACTGCTTCTGACACAGAGGACGACAGGTTTATGTAGATAATACCAAGCTAGAATGAGTACCGACTGTGTGGGATACAATGATCTGACAGGTTAGTGTGGAAGCCCTGGCCTTTTCTAGAGAGAGGTGATGTGACTCCGCCCTGACTTGAGAACGCCAGGAAGAGCGAGAGAGATTGAGAGAGACTAGACAGTTTTCAACGCATTAATATTGTTATGCCCACAACGGGCATAACAATATTAATGCCTTAAAAACTGTGGAAAATAAAAAAGGGCTTCTGCTTCAAATCAATATGGTTGCACCGCTGTGTCAGAAGCAGTATGTGTCTGGATTACATTTTTCTGGTTGGCCTGTTTCTCAGCCACTTTTCCTTCTATGGCCATTACAGACTGGGAAGGTAACAGTTTTCTTTGAAAAGCCTGGTATGTCTCCAAGTCACATCAACATAACTATTTTCAAAAACAACTAGAAATATTTGTTTTTCATGGAATGACTTCTTTAAATCTGTAACTGTAGCTGTAAGATTTACTATATTTTTGTTAATTACCCTACCTTGTTGTAGCATGCCAAGTCATTCAAATGGAAATGTTTTTGCCTACCACACATAATCGTTTTGTCCATTCTCACTATAAAAATGGCTACACAGGCTGCTGCCTGCATATCACTGTTCCACTGGTCAATATAACACAGTGATGTCTGGGTTTTCTCTGTAGCAGACTGGAGAAAGCAAATTTTAACAAAGTGTCAATATGCATTAAGTCATGCTAAGACAGTCAATGGCATACAATATGTTTATTCTATAGGCCAGTAGCCTTTGTCATGACTGTGGACACCATAGTGGACTGGACTGGACTGTTGAGAGATTTGGCGGTAGACTATGAATAAGTTGCAGAAAAAGTGCTGCTCTGAAACTAATTCCAGGCAGGGTCCGTTGCCGTGCCAACGCATCGATTCCCGTGGAGCTGAGCATTAGCTCTAGCTCTGGCTGTGCTCCGGCCCTTAATCCAGAAGTCAAACATCTTGCCAGATGGGTCTTGTGTGCTCATTCCTAAAGTAAATTAAACCATCATTAGTAGCTAATAGCAAATTAACTTCTGAATATTCAACATTTAGCTGAGCTTATGAGTTATGATATGCATTTTTGGAATGGAAACATACACGCATAGGCTACATTTTATGAGGCTTTATAGCCTAGGAGGCTATTACTTTTACATATATCAAATAAATGATGTTTGTAAATTTAGAAATTGTTGCTATAAATTCATCATAAAAACAAAACATTAAATCTCATCCTACAATCAGGGATTTAACCAGGATTAATGTGTATCACTGTCAATGAGTGTGTACACACAACCCTTTAACAATATTACACATTGGAAACATATAAGCCGAATATATACATAAACAATAAGAATAATAAGAATAGCCAAATTGTTATCAGCACACTAAAGCTGGTAACACAGCTAGTAATACTATAGCCTAAGCTACAACAACGGGTAGGCCTATGCTTAAATGAAAAGATAGCTTATATATAATATGATTATTTTATGGACATTTTTAGTTTCTTGCTTTTGGGAAGGTCTTCCTCTTTCTCTCTTTCCTCATGCTCACGCATCTAAAAGTTCTATATCACAGACCATTTTTTTGTATTAAGCGCAACGAGACGGGAACATATTGTCTCGCAGCTTCCTTTGTTATTCATATTGAGTCAAGAACACCCCTCCCCCCTCCACTACCCAGCGAATTGGCTCCCCATCTCCCCCGTGGTCTTCCCGCGATAAGCAGAGCGAACTGAACTGTCTTCAGGGCACTCCGGTGGGGTAACAGATGAACACTGTTGATGACGGAGAGACTCCAGAAAGAGAGAGAGCGCGAGGGAGAGAGACGCAGCCAAGGAGACCGCTAGACAAAAAAAGCTAGTTCCTTATGGTCCCCTAAAACTTCAAGAGAGCAGCGGATCGGGGGTAAAGACGCATGCAGACAAAAGCATTTTTTTGCTTTAAAAACAACATTCACATCGACAAAATACTAAAGACATTTAATAAATGTATAGCCTATAATAGGATAGGCTATTTAGAAAAGGGATTGCACTGAACAGAATGAATGAATGATACATTTATTTTGGCAAAGTGGGAAACGCATCGACACGATGAAGTCTACATGGAGAATCACATTGGTGGTTATATATCTTGGTAAGTATAACATTTGATTTAATTTTTCTCTTTTAATGTCACGTTATTATCCAACGCATTGCCAGCTACTATAGGATTTGCGAACGCACTTGGCATTTAACTGTAATTGACGGTGAAATAGGAAGACATGCGCTAAGTGTAACGCCACCACTCAACAGGTGCTCAGCTCACACTGTATAGGCCTACCGTTATCTGACCTATTGACTAACAATAATCCATATTGTTTTCTGTAGGTTGTCACGAATATTAGATATGAAATGTTTTGATTTTTGTAGTAATTTTTAAAGATATAATTTAAAACTTTTAATTAACAAAAAGTGTACATTCGCCTATTTTATTTAGGTTATAGACATTTTATTTCTAGACCAAATGGATCAGCTAGATATTCATCAACATGCGTAATCGTGAGCTATTGAGTTATTAAAACCAGCATTTATAAATTCTTGACAGAATTTATTGAAAAGCTTGCCATATGTTTTATAACATTTTAGCATTCTAGTGGAATGAACTATCCAATTAAGGACCATGAATTAAGTGGAACCTTTGAGATTGTGAGTTAAGAACTCATAATTGCCCAATATGTTATAGAAACAATAGATGCAGCATTTGTTCTTCAGTAGCCTAGTAGTTTCAACACAACTGGAAATAATGAAGTTCACTGATGCCCTCCTACGCGTGGACCCTCTGTAAAGTGTTTTTCTTTCATTAGCCATAGTCGGCCACCACCTGCCCCTGCCAGTATGCCAATGCAGACAGGAAGAAAGGACGGGAGGCATTTGTTTTGGGGAGCATGTGAAAAGAAAAGAAAACTAAAGCTGAATGCTGTCAGCACTTTTTGTAATATAAAACACTTGACAAGTGTGTGTGTAATTAGTATGAACACAGCATAGGCACAAAAGCAGATCTCGTGCCCTTACTGACCCCTGTTCCAAAACACACCTATATGATTCTACCATTGTAGACCCACGGTATAGCACCATCATTAAGCTAAACTGAAGTCAAAGCTCACTGTTGAAAAAAGGTGTGGCTGGTTTTACGGGGAGGGGTAGAGGTGTAAGCCAATGAGATCTGTAGAGTAGAGAGGAGTGTGAGCCTCTGAGGAGCATGTACAATGTTTCAAACACAAACAATGTTTTTGGTTTTAGCAAAAATGGTTAGCCTATTATTATTGTTATAAACTCAACTAAAGGAGTGTCCCATTAAGTATTGGCTGGTGCCATCACAATGTTTCGGTCAGTTATGGGATGGCCTGGTATCCAATAGCCATGTCACTTCCTGGTCTGGGACTGCATGGGACCAGAACACCTTTGATCTGCCTTCTCTGCCTGGGAGAAGGGGTGACAAGGTTCTTTGACATGGGATAATTTCCTACAACACAAATCTAGGTATACTTTCCTTTCCTGGCCCAATGGGGGAATGCTGTCTGCTGGGCACATTATGGTCAGACATGTGGGTTGGAAATTTGGTGGGTTGTGGTAGAACAATAGATGTTGGAGTCTGTGTCTGGGGAGGGGGTCTTTATCAACATCCCATTTCCCAAGGAAGGTGTGGCACCTCTAGATGGCCTTGAGTTTTCCTTCTCCCACTCTTCGACTTCTATTTCGGGGAGTAGACTTTAATGTGTGGATGTGAGAGAAATATCCCCTGGCCAATAATAGGAATTGCTAAATAAATAAGTTATGGGTAGGAGCCAGTATCCCTTTTTATAAACCTCCTGTTCAAATCCTGTGGCATGTACTATATGACAAATGGCCTATCTTTCCCTCTGCCTCCAGTGGAAAAAACCCCCACGTATTTTTCCCTTTAAATAGTAATACATTTGCCTAAATCACTACTAACCTGTGAGTCTTTACCTCAATAATTCCTTATTAAACTACTTTAAACATTCACAGACTAGAAGTGGATTGGCATTTTGAGCCTAAATTGAGTTTCAATGTTTTTCAGAAACATCCAGAATTTACTTGTACAACAATGAGTAACAAGAATACATCTTACATATATATTAGCTTTGTACACACAAGGTTTAAGTATGTTTATGAATGAATGAGTTGCCATTCCAACACCTACTGGTTAATTTAATTTAAGATTAAATGATACAGAACATACTGTATGCCTTTGTTCTGTGAAGTGTAGATTAAAAGATAAGTAAAAGAGTCAGCGATTGTAAGCTAATACATGTTTGGTCAACTTAAGGGAATTTGTGGGGGAACACCAAGTGGTGCCGACCACACCACAAAATAATATCCTAGCCTGGGCAATGTTTTTCCAATGTGTGGCGCAGAGCTTCTGAGGGAGCACCCGATGGCATTGAGGGGAGAGGTGTTTTTGTTTTGATAAAAGTAAAATACTGTATCCTGTAAAATACTAGCTTTCTCCCGAACAACTATACCTTTAAAGTTTAATTGAGTAGTGTTTTACAGTGTAATAAATACCATAAGAAGCATAGTTCTAGAATATAGTTCTAGAATAGTATTTGAATGCTTTTGCAGTGCAACAAATATGTTTTTCCAACGCCCTGGCATGAACTAGTACACAGCTTTTCGCAGGGAGTTGCCAGTGATGTCATTAAAGCAGAGCCTCTCATCATTGTCTAATGTCAATAAAAAATAACTTGCCTTCACCTTCTTTCGACCCTCACACTCCTACCCATTACCCAGCATTCCTCGTTGCAGGCCCAGGTGTCCATTAATCAGCTCTGTGGCTGGTACAGCCAAGGACCTTCACCCAGTCCACTCCCCATTCCTTTTGTCTCTTATTTCACCACATCTCACATGTGCACACACTTTAACAGTAATGGCTTGCTCACATTACCCAAGTTACGTTCTATGCTGTATAAACACCACACACACGTGCTTTGATTCACCCACACATTTCTACTCCTATACATAAACTCTAAACAGTTATCCTACCCCAGCAGGTCATGACAACTCCCCCCATTTCTTGATCACTAAGAAAATAGAGATGAAACCTGCTTTTATTATTTATTATTATAAAAAACTTTCTGTAAAAATAATTGATTTGTCTTTCAACTTATCTTATTCAAGTTCACTGGTAATTTGGTCACTATATTAATTATCTAAGACTATAACACTAGCAGTTGTTTCCCAACGTCCTTTGGGTTCCACCTCAGAACCCAAAGGACGTCTAAATAAACTGAGAAAATTAACATTTCCTGGATTTCCTGGAAATGTTTTTTTAAGTTTTAAGTTAAGTTTTCAGTTTTTTTAATATCACTTTAACATGAATGTGTGACTCTAAACAACATCTCTGCCAAAATAAATGCCTCTAATGGATGTCAACATTTATTTTAGCCTGACATACATTGTAACCCACCCACACACCCACCATACTTGTAGTTCTAGCTGTAACACTGAACCTTCCTTACCTCTGTCTTCAACTTATAGCACATGCTGGTTTCCCAGGAACCAACGAGTGAACGTAGTTGTTAGTGACTGAGCCTTAAGATGCATGTGTGTGCATTGCTTCGGTGTGTGTATGTGTGTGTGTGTGTGTGTGTGTGTGGTCATGGTCATTCACTTCTATTTGGCGGTTAGATTTACAGTGTCTCTGAGTGCCCCTCATCTCTCCCCGTCTCCTGTCCTCCGGCCTGCCCCTGCCAGCCCCCCACCACACCCCACCCTCCACTCCTCCTTTTCACTTGTCCCCCTTTTATCCTGTCGATTTAGTTTTTACATTCAGCCCCTCGCCTGCTTTCACTAGAGAGAGTGTGTGTATGTGTGTGTGTGTGTGTGTTGGGGGGGGGGGGGATAGCCAATCAACACCCCCCACCCTCTCACACTACCATCCCCATTGCTGTTCCTCTAGTCTGAATTAGCAATCTCAATGGCATAGCATCTCCAGGACATGTTGGGGAGGGGGCCAGCAAAACCTAAAAGGCCCCTGGTGGCAGTAGGGGGATGAGGAGGAGGGGGAGGGGTTATGAGTGACAGAGCCAGCCCATCTAGGCAGGGCTGCATGTGGGCCAAGAGAGGCTTTTGTCACCTAGCTAACAGGGTTGCTATGCAGCAGTAGCAGCATTTATTTATGTATTGTTTTTTTACGTGTTCCGTACCCATCCATGTGACACACACTTCCATGAGGAGTTAGGGATGGTATAGATCCATATTGGGCATATATTAGTGTAGAGCCCCTCAAATATTTGAGAATGCAGAAATGATTGCTGATATTGGCACCATAGCTGTATTGATGTGTCTTGTTCTAGCTGGCATTGACATAAATGAATAATGATGAATAATGCATTTTCTCAGCTAGAGAATAAGTGGTTTAGGTTTGGAAACTATTAGTCCATTCTGTCATATTCTTCGTCTCGTCTGTTTTAGCTTAGAGTATGGATCGAGGCTGTCACACTTAACCGGATTGGGTTGACACCCACTGAGGCTACAAAATAGGGCCCTCTGTTTTGAAGGCAGGGAGAATCACCCTCTGACCCTACAGTGTTGATGGTACTCTGTTAGGTCTCAGGATAGCCACCAAACAGTGTCACAATCAAGAGGCTGATAAAGAAACCAGCTCTGTAAAAGAATCTGTCTGGCTCTAGATTGCCATGCCATAGCATTACACAATTATGTACACAATAGCATAAAAAAAAAACACTGAAAAAAAAACACTTACTTACAGTATAAAAGATCATAAAATTACAAAAAAAATAAAATGAAACTCCCTACCTACACCTTTGCAACCAGGCAGGGTGTCCTGACAGGGTGTCTCCATTCCTAATCAGAGAGAAAAATGTGCTCTATATTATATTTCAAACATTAATATAAAAGCAAACAACTATTTTCTTTGTTGTGTCCTGGGCAGAAAATGACTCCCTCTGTGTACAGCAGGGCATGCATGTGTATAAAGAATTAGAATTTTACCTGTTTTACTTTGTCTGTCCACTTATATATATTATATTTTGTGTAAACAGGCTGATCTGAGGCAAAAGCTTTTATACAGTACACAAAATCACATATCCCCTATGTTAACCTGCACTTCGATGATAATGTTAACTCACATATCACATTAACTGAAGTCTCCACAAAGCAAAATGACCTGTTTCCTATCACATAATTGAGCCAAAAAGCAGTCAGTAAGAGTCAGGGAAATCCGAACTGGCCCATTCTCACACTCGCTGCTGCCTGACCCCGCCTGAACGCTGTGTTTGTCTGTCAAGTCTACTGGGACAGTTTTGTTGCTGCATATATGTAAGATGTTGTATTTGAATATATTGCTAGATTTTGAGCTACAATTATGATTTAAATTCTTTATGCAATAAAATATTTTATGTAACAGACAGTTATCATCTCGTAAAACCATCTTGATCTCGCGAGTTCCAATTTCATTTCACCACAAGAATTAGTCTGGAATCCCTCAATTAAAAATAGTTTGTCGACCATGAGGAAAACACACTCAGCTGTCAGTTGAAGTTTTTTCTATGATGGCGACATCATTGTATGTAGTCGGCTAATTGCCATTACAAGCTTGACGAGGTTTGTATCTCAAAAATGTTATCAAGCAGAACTGCAGTGTATAGTTTCATTAAAATTACAACACCCAACAGCATTGAAGAATTATCTCTTTAGAGAATAGTAGTTGCTGTGCTGGTTAGGGAAAGATATTGATTTGATTTGATTTATCGTTTAGTGTCTATGTGACATCAATAGTGAAGTAGACAGAATCCCTATTATTGTCGTGTCTCCAGTAAATAAACAATCAAATATTTATAACTAGGATTAGTATTGTAATTCTTCATAGTGTTGGTAGCATAACTACAGTACTGTTATATCAACAGTGCATTTGGACATTAGATGTATTCCACCTGTTTCGGTTTCCACTGGCACCTGATGTTTAACTTTCTGATTGGGTTAGATAAAACATGTAAGTAGTCCAATCTCACCCTCCCACTCTCACTAATTGGCTCAGACATTCACATGCTAGTGAATTGTGGATTCAGTTTTAAATTTTGATACACATTGAATGTAAAAACTATTTTTATTAGCCCCCATATTACAGCATTTACAACGTTGAGATTTATATCCTTGACATGTTTAAAACTCACTATAAAACTGCAAATGTTATCACAGAGAATGGAAAATGTTAAAGGTTATATAGTCATTCTGGAGAACTCTTGATAAATTTGAACTTAAATAAAAAAAAAACAGCTCTTCCTTCAATGCCAGGGTGCGCTCTCAGAAGCTCCACCCCACACAGTGGAAACGCATTGCGAAGCATATGATATTGTTGGGTCTGCACGACTTTCTTTGTATTCCACATTTGGAGCCAGGGCTGTGTAGAAGTACCAGAGTATTTTTTTCAGCTCACACAGAGAATGGTAAACTAGCATATGTCAGATATTTGGTTAATTTGACAAAAAGTACATTTTGAAATCTATTTACTTTTAATATAAACGTGCCATGCTGTGCCTGGTTATAATTCTGTTGTCCAGCACATTTGTGCACTATTCAGGTTGTTGTGAATATAGGCACGATAAACTGAGTTTATGTGCCATTACAGTCCTGCTTTTTTAAAACGTACTGTATGTCCTTTGGGAGGGACATAGATTTGAACAGTAAAACACAGAGGTGTATTTCCGCGCCCGTGTGTGTTTCTGTGTGTGCATCAGAAGCTCCTCTTCAGAAATGTGTAGATGAGGTAAAAACAGTTTTGTCTGATAACAGCAGGACTGGGTGGTGCCGTCAGCTGTTAAAAAGCAGATATAGTGACAGGATGGGTCAGGGGTCCGACAGATAGGAAGTCAACTTTAGAGTGTTGGGGTTATAGCAGGCGAGGGGAGACTTTACATTATTGTATTTAGGTAAACACGAGTGGGCTATTCACTGCTGCAAAGTGGTGTTTGTCATTTTAAATAATAGATATGTAAATAGTTGAATAACTTCAACATCGTGTTTACAAGATATGGTAACACCATGGGATTATTGTGCCCTTGACCAAGACAGATAACCCAGCACTTATCAGGTTTCTGTTTTAGTTATCTGTTCCATTAGAAAAAAAGCCTATGTGAGACAAATATTTTTATGACATTTAAAATGATCAGAGTATCACAAGGCATGTAATCAAATCACTTGCACAATTAAGATGGGATCTTAACAGTATTGTCCTCTTTGTACTTGGGGCATATGTCTGGAGCAAGATGAGATGTGTCTGTGTTACAGTATGTACTCAGACAACACCAGACCACTGGGTTACCTGCCTGGCACTCTATAGCTATAGCATGCTGTTACTGTTTCTGCAAATATCAATAATACATTTGTATACAAATTCAATGTAACTATATATATTAATTGAAAATATACTTCTTGTTTAACTTTCTGCAAAAATACATAAGTATGGACTAATTTTAGAATTGAATAAGTACAGATTTAGGTTTAGGTTTAGAACGGTTTAGGTCCAGCAAGTTGAGACATTTTATTTATAGCTTTGCAAGCTCTACAGATTACATTAATTTATTTACTTCCGCGGGGGAAAAAACATTGTTAAATTGATGTGTTAAATTAGATTATGAAAATGGTGCTGCATGTAAAATAAATATGTATGAATATCATGTGCAAGTTAACAGAGTTAGATATTTTGTGTTTTTTTAAGCATACTGGTTAAAAAAGTAATGTGGCCCGCGATTCTCTCTGACATTTTCAATGCGGCCCCCAAGTGAAAAATATTGGCCACTTCTGTTTTTTTCTCCATGCTCTCATATTCAGAATACTGTAAATAATATTAGTTACATTAAGATGTGGGGTACTGACAGACAAGAAGTACATTACTATCCCACATCTGAACATGTCGTTTAAACACCTCTCCCTTCAATGCCACAGGGTGCTCCTTCAGACACTCCCAATTATATTTTCAGCACACACAGAATGGGCAGCTAACGAATGAGAAACTAGTGACTTGAAATATGCTGAATTTGACAAAAGGTGTATTATCTTACAATCACTGATTGTACCTTTTATTTTATTTTATATCAAGGAATTATCCTTAAATGTCGGTGAATTTACACAGCCACTTCATGTATTTTACCTAGTAGGTAAATATTGGTCATTGGTAAATTGCATAGGGAGGTCATGTTGACTGTGTGTGTGTGTGTGTGTGTGTGTGTGTGTGCTTGGGTGGGTCTAACCTACTGTAGATGGATGTCATTGAAGCCATTGTTTTTTGTTCTGAGGGTCGCAACCGATTGCCTGGGGCAGGTCCATGGAAGTGGGTGTGTTACTTCCTATGTTATTGTGCTGAATATCCGTTCTTGTTCACTATAAATAAACATGAAGAAAAGACCCAGATCTGATTTTAAAGTCAAAGCTTCACTGCCACTTTGGCACTAGGTCATACTATCTGATAGAAGTTAAGGACACTGCAGGAACTTTTATTTACTTTTGTTGTGTTCCCTCATGATTGTTATGTACTTTGATTAACAAGACCTCACAACATTCATTCACCTTTGACTTTCTTTGTGAAGAGCAGGGATGTTGCCCACCTAAAATACAAATTAGCTCCTCCTAAATATATCTGTCATTAGAAATGACAGAGCAGGTGTGAGCCATAATCACAATTGTTAGGCAGGTATGATGAAGCAAAGGTACAAAGAGACGGCCAACATTGAACATAAAACAATAACATGCCAGACAATGTCAGAAAATGCTCTGCCGTTTTCTTTTCAGCTTGCTGAAACGTTTGAGCGAAATGAAACATTTGTAACAAACATCTCTCGCTGTCTCAAACGGAATGTAGTGACAGCACTACCCCCACCCCCTTCTGCAGAGTTCCATGCTTTTTGTGTGTGATTTGTGCTGTAATTAAATTGATTAAATTTGTATTTTCACTGTATTGTTTCATAGTGTCTCTAAGAACAATAACTATTATATTGATTATACTGCAATTGTGATGTTGATAGGACACCATTACAGAAATTTCCACCTTAAACGATTTGGTTTTTTATTCCAACTGTACTCAACGTTATGTCATCAGCATATTTTGATTTTACACCAGTTGTTACTCTAAAAATATATAATAAAAATGTAGTTTTTTTTATTAATTTTTTTACTGGGTAGCAGGCCCCAGGACTTAGTATAGGCTTAGCCCCCCTATCCATGAACTGGTAAAGAGTAAATGTTTCAAATGGCAACCTGTGCTAATAAAATGTGCATTGTAAAATGTATATGTATATTATTATGTTTTAATAGACATGCTTTGCTTCTCCTAGGTCTGCTGCATGTTGCCTCACAACCTGACAACATTACATCTACTCATATCCAGCAGCCCATATCCAGCAGCCCAATCAGTCCCAGTATCACAGCTATCAATGTCCAATCAGACACACCAGTCATATCCAAGACCACAACCAAGACAGCTACAGCCCAAACCACTGTCACAGAGAGAGCCACACCCACAGCAAATTCAACAGCCACACTAGCCCCTACAGTGTTAACGACTACCACTCACAAAGCAACAACTACGTCTCCTGTGAGCACCAGTAAAACCAGTATGAACCAGACCACCATTGTAGGTTCTACTACAAGCATTGCAACCACCTCTACCAGTCAAGACTCCAGTAAACAAGTTGCCAATGACAACAGATCAACAGATTCTTCCCCCACTACCACAACACCCAAGGCCAGTGTTGTCCCTTCTGTCACCACAGCGACTACAGTCGCCTCTCCCACACAGGTGACTATGATGACCTCTGTAGGGTCCACAGTACATTCCACCTCACCCCCGAGCATCAACTCCAAGACCAGCAAAGCAGGTGGGGCCTTGTATTATTACTTCTTTTCAGTTGTAATAGTGTCATTCAATCATGTGCCATGTGGGGCATGCCATCTTCCATCCCAATTTAACATTTAGTGTTGCCACCATCAACAAGAGTTGTTTGGTACTTGTTAGCATGATCGATATCTTCTCAGGATTAATTATTTATGAATAACACAATCATTTCCCATAGAATAAACACAATATGATGTATTACCACATGTGTTGAGATGGTATCACTGAGTAAACCACAATAAGCAGTCTATACAGGTACATATACTGCACATCACCATAGAGATTGTTGTAGGATACTGTACATGATGTATGTAGTGTATACATCACAATAGTGATGTCCACCATCACTGAACAACTCTCTTCATGATAATTAGAGTTTTTTTTTACTCTATTACTCTATTCTATTACTCTATTTTCAACACAAATTTTCAAGTGTTGCATGCTAGAAAGATGTTATAATATTAATATTAATAATATTAAAATTGCTCAAAGAATTATTATATTAAATAATCAAAGATTATTACAATTAAAGGTGAAACAATGCAAAGCCTATGGGGACAGAATGTTGTCAGATAATACTGTAGGTTCTGTATATTCTATATAACATTCTTCACCATAGTTTCTTGTATGAACTAGTACATGAGAGGAGTAAAGATTGTTGTGTTAACCACCTGGATTTTGGCACAAAATTATAATGGTTATTCCACTTTCTTGTATGGTGTTAATCCCAGGTCTTCTGCAGTATACATTCACGACTCCACAGGGCACTGTGGCAGACACATCCACAACTATTCCAGAAACAGAGACGACAGCAGTTACAAGAAGAATTACAACAGCAACAACAAATATCTTTATCCCAATTACCTCTACAACCACATCCACAAACACAACCAAGGCCCCAAACACAGAAAAGAAAAAAATGATGTCATTTAAAGTAAGACATATATAGTTAACATGTGATTTGTTCTTGACAGAAATTTGCACATAATTACTGAGAAATTAAAAATTATATCATATATTGTTTGCAATAAGGCTTTATACCGTCACATTGTATTGTTCTTTTCTTCTGCAGTTCTCTCTGAATGACAAACAGGAGGTAAGATTTTAGTGTATTCCTAAAATATCCAAATATACTTCTAAAACCAGAAGCTTAATGGTATTTTTTTCTTAAAAACTTGAAACCTTTTAAGCCCTAGGGTGCTGGGAATTGAAGGTCGACTACACAGATCAAAATTAATAAATATTTACTCCACAACTATCAGGACAATTGGTATCTATGGATAGGTAGCACCATATAGCATACAATATATATGAATAGCACAAATATTCTTCAAAGACTCAGTAAGGATAGGACCAGGCAGACTTTCCATTTTGCCATTAGGATCAACAAAGTGTATTAATGTTTGTTTTTTACATCCTGAAAGGGAATCTGGATATAAAATTGTAGAGACTGTGCACACAATGAAGCCTTGGCCATGGAATTGTCTACTGTAGATTGTATCATTCTCTCATTATAATTCTCAGTAAAGCACAGCGCGCGACATATCTTTGGAGAGACTTAGTAGCTTCTGAAAACACTTGGTTGGTGGACATATTTTATATCTGGCTGCATGATTGTTTTGTGTCATATGTGAGCTGGCTATCTTAGGCTATGCTATGCTTGGTATCAATGGAGTAGTCTCTCAAAGAAAGAACACTGGCTAACTATCAAGAACCGCCTCCTTGACAGGAGAGGTACATTTGATTGACATGCACCATGACCCTAACCCTAACATTACTTAACAATCAAGTCCAACGTGAAACTTACACAGAGGAATTACTTGGGACACTAAATGACACAACTCTGGCTGTTTGCATGTCTTGAAAATCTGTTAAATAAGTAAGCTATTGTTACTGCTTAAAATACATTTTACATTTTAACTGACCATACATTTTTACCAAATCTAGTCTAGTCGGGCTTAACAGGAATCTGTGCATTACCATCGCTGGTCTCTTCTTTGAGAAATAATCTCTTTATGAATAACACATGGAAAAGAGTATAGAAAGTAAAATACAGATACCTAATAATCATACGTATACAGTAATGAAGATACCCATAAACATTTTTGTAAACAATACACAGAATAAGGAAAAGTTCCTCCCATTACACTCAGAACTCCTTTCCTGTGCCGTGCCTTTTTGATTCCATTCTTCCCTGACATTTTCTGTGATTTACAGAGCAGGTTAAGCTATTTAATTACAGATGTTCATAATTGAGATGAGGAATAATTTGACAATACAAACCTACAATTTAAAAAACCTTTTACATTTCCATACAGGGAACATTAATAATTTCTAATGCCTGACTTACAGTGACATAGTTTGTAGTAGTGAGGCAGGAAACAATGAAGCACAGCATTTAAAAAAATCCTATTTCTGGCTTCCTTTCACTGGTTTCCGTCTTTCCCACCGCACTTGTTCACATTTACCTCTTTTTCTGACTTTTCACATAGCTACAGGGAATAACTTACACATCACAGCGCAAGAAATCATGATCTCAAATGGTATCCAAACCCTACCATAGAATGGAGGCATCAATATAATACTGTAAATGTGGCAAAATACTGGCTGCACTGTTACAGTACAATTCATACTGTACCAGTGCAGTATGCATTGCATTTTGTTTTGTAACCCTCCTATTGTGTTCGAAAAGGGTTTACACCTTTAGTGTTGAATTCATTAGTAAAGACACTAATAAAAACTAGTAAAAAACACAAATTATCATCCAATAAAATGTGGTATTCTGTTATTCATCCATAAACATAATATATGTATACTTACTGTGGTCTTTTATGTATGAAATTATTACTTTTATCTTACAATGTACAAATCTATTTTAGTTCAAAATAGGCTGTTGGCAAAATAGGCAATTGATCTGTTTTATTTCTTATGTTGAACAGAACAGGCAAATATATGATTAGACCATGAGAGGTTGATAATCAACATATTTCCAAAAAAAACATGTTTTTATTTTTGTATGTAAAAATGGTATGTGTTAACATTTTCTTTAACTTTTATTTGAACACAAACCACGTGTGCACAACACCCATTGCCCTCTTCACTCATTCGCCGTTTTTGGTGGTATCATAGTACCTATTGGATCTTCTCCAATGCCAGAGCTTGATTGATCAAAGATTAATGTGACACAGCAGATAAACAGTGACAACTGGCATCGGTGAAGGTCCTCTTATTTACTGATAGGCTAATTGTAGTCAACGAGGCGAATATTGGCCAACACTGTTATACGGACAATATCTGGGTGAGATATAGGCAAATTTGACTTTTTTTATACAGCTATTTAAACTTTTTTTTAATCAAAATGTGTTTTATTGCATTCACTAGGCCATTGTTGAAGATGTATTGAAGCCTTTTTTGATAAAAAAAAAACAAAGTACACAAATTTAACTTTAAAAATTGACCCGACCACAAATAAAGCTGTTGTGTTTCACCTTCAGAAAGAAAAGGATAAGGACCTCGTAGATGTCTGCAAGAGGTTGTTGGTTGACATGCTTTATGGAAATTGCACTCTGACATGGCAAATGGACAATAACAAAAAAACATTTGAAACTATGGAAATTCATGGAAAAGGTACTTTAGCCTAGAGATAGAAAATCCCCATCCTCTACAGATTCTACATGGCTCTTAAAACACGAAGGTCTCTAATATATTTGTACATCTTCCAGTGAACGGATCCCTGGCAAGCCAGTATTTTGAAGACATCACAAAGGTAAGGGGTCTAGGGTCCCCGCATATTCATCATGAGTTAAGGGATATTGAAGTTTTGTTACATCCTTGCCTTTGTAGTGGTCTACCTCAATATTAAGTCCTGACATGATTGTATTTTCTCCATTCAAGTTTATTGTTTCTCAAAATACTCCTACCTCTCTTGTCGTTATGGCATACAAAATCACAATCTTGGTCTGTTTAAGATATATTTTCTTTCTGGATAAAAATTTGAAATATACCTTAAACTACATTCTACAACAAACTGGCTTAAGTTGAAAAAACATACTAGGAATAAAAAGAGAGGTACACTAAGCAATAGAGATAAATAAAGGTTTAGTGCATCATTTAACACTTTAGCTCTAGAGTATGGGAGCCGAGACAGGCCCAGCTTGCATATTATTTTTAATGCCGTTATCTCAAGATCACAAGTTAATTATTTTACCTGAAGATAAAGCTTCCTCTTAATAATTAGATATCAGGAGTGCCATGCCAGCATGAATAGATGGTACTTAACAACTGTAGTGCAATTTTAAGAGTAAAATGTCAGGAGTACCCATTGATCATCAGACTATATTTGCCTGTTGCTATATATACTCCTTTGCAGCTCGTGTACAGTACCAGTACAATTAGGTGTGGTCAAATGAACCGAATTAAAAATGAAGAGTTCTCCAAAATTATTATGTGATCTTTAGAAAATGAAAATAGCCTATTTCCTGATAAAGGATCATTATCTTGAGTAAACGGCATTAAAATAATTATTTTAACCCTTGTACTCAGAAATATCGTATTTAGCCACATGGCGGCACCATCTGATTGTGTATGATTTGTGTGTTTTTCAATTGGCATTACTGTGTGTATTTATATATTTATTAATTATTTCTTTATGTATTTGTGTTGTTTTTTTGTTCCTTTTAACCCTCCTGCTGTCCTCGGGTTTCAAACACACACCTTGTTGTGTCAGCAGTGCACATCATATGTCTGTGTAAG
>JAODUG010023964.1:0-20606 GCA_027564795.1 Aphredoderus sayanus
TAAGGGGGATGCTTCCCTAATCGCCTCCATGCAACACTTCCTCCTCTGGTGGGGTGGGGGGAGGTGTATGTGTTTCTGTGTGTGTGTGTGCAGGACAGGTGGGGGTGGGGGAGGGCGGTTACACAACTCATGGTCATGATGATGGAATGCCGCTGCATGTATTAGCATTCCATCTGCTTGTGGTGGGGTGGAGCCTTGCAGTCCGATGACAACACACACACATGACTGTCTTAGAACATGAGCAAAGACACACGCCCTGACACAGGTGGACATGCTTACCGTGCGTACATACATACACACAACTCTACATGCAGATTCAACTCCCAGACTATACATTCACACACGTATGACATCGCAGGATTTAGTATACACACAGCACTGTGTTGTTCATACAAATGTTCAAAGAAAATATCGGTGTGGGTAGAAATTGTACTGTATACAATATGCTAATCTAGGATCTGAACCTGAATTTCCCCACTAGGATCATGAAGGTGTTAATCAAACTTTTCTTTATATTTTAGATTAGCATGGGCTCATATTATTCACTGTGTAAAAACAGTAAGCTTTATAATTGGCTGCGGTTAATTCTTATACATTCTATGTGACTGTCACAGTGAAATCATCAAATTGTGTTGTGATATGTCTCGCTGTAGAACAATTACTGTATGATCAGGTTTTGCAGGCTTTTAGTTTCTTTCTACAAATAATGTTTTTTAAAATATGGAAATTGTAATCCAGAGATTACATAGACACAATATAGTATATGGAAAATATAATTTTTCACAGTTGGAAGACATGTCAAATGTCTTCATGGCTTTCCAGTAAGGAAAAAGGTAAGAGAATGTCAAATTTCAACCACACGCAGACACATTATGTGTTCCTAAACCAACGGTCTCATGTCTACAGATATCAACACTCGTATTACCTAAAGATAAATGAACATTAAACATAAAATCTTTCTACAAAAAGCAATCTTTTCCTAACTAGTCCAAGATGTTTTTTCCACCTAAACAACACAAGTAAGATTGTTATCAACAAAAGTCCTGAATAACTTAAAAGATGGAGGGCACACTGCAATTGACTTGCTATGTTGTCCTATTTGGCATCATTACCTGTATGTGTGGTGAGGTTTGGTTGCCTTCACAGAACTTCCCATGAAAGTGGATACAGAGCCTTTCACTGTTGAGCCAATTGAAAGTGATATAACGGAAGGCCCCAGAACATAAGGCCCAGTGTATCATGTATCACGACCAGAAGAAAAACGACACATTAGAACATGCCCCTCTAAAACTAGCACAATGGGATTTTATTGCCTAGAATGTACACTGCTAAAGGCATATGCCGGCTTAATATGTGCAAGTGAATGACTTTTAAACGTAGGAAATTCAACTGAAAAGCTCTTCAAATGTTTCTCAAGGTAACACACAGAGAGAGAGAGAGAGAGAGAGAGAGAGAGAGAGAGAGAGAGAGAGAGAGAGAGAGAGAGAGAGAGAGAGAGAGAAAGTTCAGTCCTCAGTCCACGAAATGTCAAAAAACAAAAATGCTAGAACAATCTGCTCAGTAAAGTCATTTAATAGGTAAAATGAATCACGATGTTATTTAGGCACTGGACATAATGTCTCACCATGGTTGCTATGGTTTTGTAGCTTGACCAACCTGTTTGACAGAAGGGAATGCACTGCCACACATGTTTCCTCTTTCAGTGAAGTCATCATATTGTCAATATTTGCAATGGTAATGCCACTGTAAATATGTTATGTGACTTGTCGAGTGTGGGGCTAAAGTCCTTCAAGCAGTGTGGGTGAATGGTTTACTGAAAACACATAAGGTTTTGTTTAAACAACCTGCGCTATGATGCAGGCTTCTGACAAGTCAGAAAAAATGTAAAGTTATAATTAGCAGTGACTGTCAAATCACACTACTACAAAAATGAAAGGTTTTGCTTTGTGACCTTAAATGTAACATGTAGACAGTGCAGTGTGTAAGCTGTATTGTTCTTTGATGAAGAAGTAAGGGAAACAGGTGTCACTAGAAATTCTACATACTGTAGTAGCAAACTATGCTGACTGACACTAATGTGACACACAATGCCTGAAGTGCAGCATTCCCAGTCACTGACAGCATACACTGCTTTAAAGGTGAAACTAGTTTAGCTAAAAGATGTATCTGTCTAAAACACTATGTCAGCAGTTGTAATGACATAGTCGGAATCATGAAGGCATTTACATGTTAAATGATCACAACATTCATTCAGCATTTCTGGTTTGTTATGTTTCATATCAAGTTTTCTATTGTTGTCCTACAATAATAATAAATAATAATAATAAATAATAATTTTGCCACAGACTTAACAAAACATATGTTTTTAATTATAATAGCTTAATGAAAAACATGTAAGATAACTCCTTAATTTGTAATATACAGCTTGTTTACTGCTTGTTTATACTGGTCTGGAACTCCAGTATAGCCACTCCTCTGTGGCCATGTTGGGAGCAAGGTTTGCATATGTGACCTCATCCCTTGAGAATATTCTCCTGATCAGCACAGCAACGCAACAGGTGCCCAGCACGTAGAGCTACAGAGTGTGTCAGCTTTGTGCGTGAGTGTGTACAATATTCTCACATGTATGCATAACAGCATATGTATGTGTATTTGGTTTTGCCTTTCATGCTGCCTTGGAATTTATCAACAATAAGTATGTGGAAAAGAGACTATTGTCAGCTGTTATGTAAGGTAGTAGGTGAGAGACAGAGTGTTCTAAGTGGTATGTATAGAGATTGTTGCCATAGTTTTAACCCCGGGGGAGGTCATTAGCTATAGAGTACCTTTTAGCTTAGCGCTGTACTCCGTCTTGTCCGACTGACTCCTCCTCACCAGCGTTCCCAGGTTAATGTCACCTTTGGCCATGTCATCGGCCACAATGGTGTCAGTCTTCCTCCTCTCCAGGTAGCGCAGGAACACAGGCCGGTTCCTCCTCTTGACAACTTTCTCCTTCTCCTTCTCCTTGTCAGTCCCGCCAACCTCCTTGAGATCCATGGTCAAGCTGTCAACCTCCCCTTGCTAGTAGACCATCCAGGGAGACAACGGGAGAGGGGAGGGAGGGGGAGCGAGGAGGGCAGAAAGTGGTACAACAGGTGCACTGTTCTCAGCACACTGGCTGCTCTCTGCGCAGGTACTCTAGCCCCTCCCCCTGACTCTACCTGTCACAGGAGAGCTAGGAAGCCACGCCCCTCTTCTGTCTCTGGGCTGTGTCTCCACTGTGTGGACATGTAAAGCATATCCATCCAGAAGGGAGGAATTGGGGACCGACCTGTGGTCATCAAGACTGGTTTCTCACCTGGGATTTTTTCTTTTTAAGACGTCTGAAGAAAAATGCACCTGTGTGGCACTCGTGGAGTCACATACAGTGATGTGCCAAATATCTGAATATTTGGTCTGCACAGACCAAATATTTGCATATTTGGTCTGTGGGATGTAAATATTGCCTGGCAATATGCTGGTTTGAAAGTATACTTAGCCTTTGGGGAACAAAAACAGTGAAACTCAAAAAGATGTACCTGGACTAGCAAATTAGATTATATTCAAGTCTGTGACGGGGGAAACATAATTTTATTCATTCATTGCCACTGATTTGTTTCCTATCACATTGCATTAGTTATGCAATTACTTGCAGGAGTTATCCTTAACCTTCATTGAAAGTACTTATTAAATAAATAAATAAAAAAATAAAAATGTGTGAAAGAATGTCTCACCCCTTTAAAATAAGTTGTGAATATCTAGTATTGTACATGTTTTATTAGCATGAGGGCTTAACACAAACAATAGCAGATAAGTGGTCATAAAGGGGTAAATCCTGCTAAACAGGCACACAATCATTTCTAGACATGGTAACCAGATACTGCATTCCTCTTCCAAACTATGAATGGATGCATTTCTCACCAAAGTAAAAGAGCAGGCAACAAGGGCTCATATTGTGTTTCCAGATTACCATGTGCTCGTAGAACACCTGTTAGGCTTCCATTAAGGTGACATTGGGGCTGTGCATATGGTTTATTTCAACCATAATGGTTCATTCTTTTTTGTCTCAAGTATGCATATTACTTAAAAAATATTTCACAGTCCAACCCTAATACAAAGCTTAATGATGGTTGAGGGTATGACATGTATTTTGAGATTTCAGTGAACTAGCTTATGTGTAGGCTAGACATTGTTTGTTTTAACTGCACTAAGGCCTAATACAAGTGACATGGGTGGATGTTTGCTTAAGGCAGCCTATGTGGCTGCCTATACAATGGCTGCCGGTAGACATCAGTCTGGAGTGGAGTGGACAATCAAATAATGTGATTTACAGTAGGCTATATTATTGTATCGCCATTGTAGGATATGTGACCTTCAAGTTGCTTACATTAAACCATAAGAAACGCAGGCCATGACATTTTGTGGGAGCATATAGCCTATATGTTTTAAAATCTTATTTATTCTGTGAGGTAGGGTATTGCTTCAGCTTAAATAAATATAGCAGTTGACATTGACACTTGCAGGGCTGAAATAAGCAGGCTTATGCTATTTTGTGAAATGGACGAGTCAACCGATGGGGGTCTGACACACACATTTATCACAAATTGACCAGGCACTTTCATAAATATTGCCTATATTTTTAAATGCTTCATCAAAGTGCCGGCGTTAACTCGTTATAAGTCTCCCAGTGTCCCAATTGATGCTACCACGTTTTGGGAAGACTATTATTTTGAAAAGGAGTTACAGGAAGTTATAGGGTATATAGAACAACTCTGGATTTGATAAACGGGAAGTACTGTTACAGTAGGAACTGAATGAAAAGAAGTGGTTATAATGAGACAGCTTCTGCGCACTTCGGTAGCTAGCGTGGTGGCGTTATTTACTCCACAGCCTGTTTCTCAGAGCAAGCTTTTCACGCAAACAACCGTCCACTCGCGCTATTTGAGAAAAAATATGCATTATCAAACGGAAGAGAGAGGGCACCCCAACTCCCCGAGTTACCGGATATTCTTTAGTAAGTTACAACTCTTATAATAGTAAGAGGCCAATTTGTGCACAGGCTTGTTTCATAATACATTGTGATTTAGGCAGCCAAGGAGGTTCGATTCGCCTAATAGACAGCCGCCCTAGAGGTCAATCAGTGTAAAGGCAGAACCTCGATGTTAAGAAGGACAAGGAACAACGTTCGACAAAATAGCTTTACATTCAGTGAAACAGGACACGCAATAGTGTACATCGCTTTGGACTGATGAAACGTCAAGGGAGTACTGTAATGCCTCGCGTGAAAAACTTGCCACTACCGAGTGACTGGTCACGTGTTCGCTCAAATCAGCACTGAGCTAGGCTCTTTCAGTGTGAATACAAAACACATTTTTGAAAATACAAACTACTAGAGGAGTTAAACACATTATATACATCACACTGATTTATTGTAATGATGGGTTAATTAATCTCAAATAATAGATGGAGAGAGAGATCGGTAATGATGAACCAAATGTGCATTTGGTTCTCTGCCACCGACATACGGTAACCCTATAGTTTCATAATATAATATTTATATTTTAGATTGCCTGTCCATGTCTTTACAATTCAGATGTGCTTTCATTCCAGTAGGTTATATTTGGCCATATGTTTGTACATTTGACCTTGAACTAAACCATAATATTATTCCCCCCAGAATCCTCTGAAGGGAAATATATTTCACCATTTCATGACATTCCGCTTTTTGCCAAAACTGTGCAGGTATGTGTTTCATTCTTATTTAAACAGTTACGATTTTATTTTGTTTTTGATAAAATTGCCATTAAAGATATTTTTTGTTGTTGTCAAAACAGGACACTGATGTGCCACCTAAAAAAATGAAAAAGGACAGTGAGGTATATCATCAATATTTAATAGGAAAACATTGTCTTGTAGGTTACACAATACTTTAGGTTTCTTCAATTTCAGGTGCTCTTTAACATGGTTGTAGAAGTACCTCGATGGTCAAATGCTAAAATGGAGGTAAGCACATACCTAATTTGCCTGCAAAGCATACCGATATTTATAACATTCATGCAGTTCAGGCAGGTAAACTATAGACTGCCATTCAATTTAAAGTTGTGAATTATGCCCTTTTGGTTCCTCGTTATGAAATTGCACAACCTTTTGGATTTAAATCTATACTTACTGTAGTGGATGGTTAATATGTATACTTGGTGATAAGTACATGAAATGATTCACTATATAGTGTTTATACCTGTGGGGAAAAAACGTTTTGTATGGTAATAAGGTTTAGCGATGACTGTATTACCACCGGTATACAGCATATCATAAATTAAATTATCCCTTATGCGACTGTATATACCAATGGAGAAGTTTTTTTTTTTAATTTATTTATTTTTTATTCTTGAATGACATTAACTTTAAAATATTGTCACTACCTTTTTATTCTCCAGATTGCAACAAAGGAGCAGCTGAACCCAATTAAACAAGATGTTAAGAAAGGAAAGCTACGTTATGTGGCTAACATATTTCCTTATAAAGGCTACATTTGGAATTATGGGGCACTTCCACAGGTTCGATTTATCAACCGCTGTAATCCTCTTGTTCTTAACCCTTTGTTAGTAGTAGAAGAATCAATCAATCTTTATTTATATAGCACTTTTCATACATATGCATGTAACACAAAGTGCTTCACAGTAGAAAATCATTAAAAACAATACGTAAAAAAAGAAGTTATAATACCACCCTATGTAAGTAACACCCATCATCTCAACCCTCCAATCACAAACAAGCACCAGGGAAAACAAAATCACGCCCAAACATCCAGAGTCCCATTCCCACCATCCCCGAAACACTAAAAATCCGGGGACCCCAGACTCGCTCCCCAACCACTTCTATGTCAGTCAGAGAATGGAAAACCGAAGGCACTGATGGAATGAGCCCACACATCAACATACCCCAGACCCCCAAAGATGTGGCACCAGGGACACATCATTGAACACAGACACAACACAGGTGACTAAATGGACCAACTCCCCCCAGCTAAACCCCCAGACCCTGCAAGCCAGGGGACATGCTCACCCACGATCCAGCCCACCAACCAGGCACCACCATGCCACCACCATGCCACCACCATAAGTGGAACCGCGGAGATGATGCCGCAGAAGCACTAAATAACCCAATCCACAACACCTCCCAGAATCTTCAATGCTCTATTCCCGATTAGTAATCAGAAAGAATGGAGAAATGATTAAAACCTTTTTAAGTTTCAGTCCCTCAAAGCCAGCAGAAATAAAACCCCGGATACCCAGACTCAGCCCTCCACCCCCCCCAGATACCCGTCCATAGCCAGAAAAATGTAACCGACAAACATCACACTGACCAACCCAGTCCGTGCCATGCCAATCAGTCCAACCCTCCAACCACAAACCAGCATCCAGAGAAGCAAAGAACCGAGCCCAAATATCCAAGGCCCAGCCCTAAGGAACCAAAACCTTGGGGCACCAAGCCACTAGCAGTAGTAGTAGTTAATACTTTTATTTATATACCACCTTTCATACAGAGGTTCCAGCTCAAAGTACTTTACAATTAGACATTTTAAAACAAAGAACGAAATGGTTAACTGAAATGAAATAAACAATAAAACAAAAAGGAATAAGTAACAAAATATTACATACAAGATAGTACATGATAAAAGCCATTATGTAATACAATAATTCCCCGGAGGCGGATTTCCTTTATTCTTTTAACTGGCTTTTCCCTTCTATGTGAACTCTGCTGGGTTCAAAACAAATGTGAGGTACTACGTTTATTCCTCACCAAAACAACTAATATAAATGTGAGGCAATGCATTTATTCAAACACAATATAAACATGAGACAATAAATGTATTTCTCACTGAGACACACATGATTACTAACTGCGACACATTGGAAAAAGGGGCACCATCCAGCAGGAAAAAATTCCCGCTAGATCTAAAGATCTAAATAAAAAACAAATTGAAAAGGAATTAAAATAACATACAATGAAAGTTTTTACCATTGTCAGTATCAAATGAAAACGACTTAATATAAAAAATAAATAACAGTCAAGCAGTGCAAGAGTTCATCTAGTTAAGGGCTTGACATCTAAGATGTGCCGTGCATTTTAGGTATGCTATTATTTGACATAGTTTGAAATGATTATTTTATTTGTCAAGATGCTGATTAGGAATGAACATATTTAGAATAATTGCAAATATATTGATGTTCTTTTTTTTAAAAGACATGGGAGGACCCGAACCATACAGACAAAGACACAAATTGCTGTGGAGATAATGATCCCATAGATGTGTGCGACATTGGCTCATTGGTAAGACCTCTGCAGCCATAGCATTATGTACAGCACACTCCCTTTTAAATATATGCTTTGTGTTCAAGTGGCTCTGTTCTGCCCCCTGTTGTGCAGGTGTGTCTGCCAGGTCAGGTGATCCAGGTAAAGGTGCTGGGAATCTTGGCCTTGATTGATGAGGGAGAAACGGACTGGAAAGTCATTGCCATTAATGCAGAGGACCCAGATGCACCAAACATTACAAGTAGGTTATGTTTTAGAATAAATGGTTTGTAATGGAGCTATAATTGCATCAGCCTGTTTAGTAGGACACATTTTATAAAACAATATAAATACAAAGACATCTCCCATCCGTATAGCCAACTACAAAAAGAAAATGCAAGGGTCACAAGCATAAATATGCTGAGTAAATGTATCTAATGTTAAGTTTATTCAGAATCTGAAGCTAACACTGCTAATATTGCTTTATCTTCTTTTTTTATCTTTTATGTTCATTTTCTCTTCTATCATGATATGCTTGAAATAGCTAAATATGGCATTGTTTTATGATTAGTAGATTATTTAAATTGACTTTAAGAAAAACATCGGCTGTGATGTCCAAAGCTTGATCTCAGTCAACAATCCTGGTGGTCATCTTGAGATTGTAGAGCTTCATGAAAGCAAAGTTGTCTGAGGTTGCACAGGTTGACAGGAACCATGACACTGGTCTGATATGCCTGAAAATTCCAGATGAGCACGGATAAAAATTGTTTGCTAAATCTAAACGTATCAGATGACCAAGAGAAGTTTTTTGGACCAACAGAAAAACTTTAGTCATTTGTTAACCAAAGATGCTTTTACTGTAGTGATTTAAGGTAAGGAACATTTTGCCTTACTTATGATTTTATTACAGCTACATAGCTTTTCCATGTTATTGGATACACTGTAGTCTGAATACTGACATTAGTTAGTCCAGAAATACAAGGTCACCTTCACATAGACATGAAGTTATCCAGCCCTTCGAAACCAGAAGTTTGTATCTGGGTCCAGGCCCAAAGGGTTTTCACAGCGAGGGACACTAGTGTAGCTAGTATTGAAGGGTACCAAAGATGAGGTAGTTTAGAGAAGTCTTGTTTGCTAGTTTCTATTTAACAAAAATCTAAAACAAATGTATGCATATGTTGTTTTTTTTTTTAAATAAAAAATCCATTCTAAAATCCACATCATTATGCTAAAAAATAAACAGTTTTTTTATCGTCATATCAGTCATTTTTTTGGAGGGATTAATTTAATGTTCCCAGCGTTCAGTATGCCATGCACAGATTGTTATGAAACTAGATGATGCTACCATTCTTGTACAGTAACTGGCTGAATTTGGCATACACCCTGGTGACTGAAAACCAAAAGCTACTATAGTGGAGTTTTGATAGCAGAATCAAATTTTAAACATGTTGATGTGACCCATTTGTGTTTCATTTAGACATGGATGACGTTCGCAAAAGCAGACCTGGTTATTTGGAAGCCACTGTTGACTGGTTTAAGAAATATAAGGTGCCAGATGGAAAGCAAGAGAATAAATTTGCATTCAACGCACAATTCAAAGATAAGGTACATGTATTTATTTTTTTTAATTATTATTATTATTATTATTATTATTATTATTATAATTTTTTTTTTTTTTTTTTGGTTTTACTCTAATGTTGTTTTTTCCAGGAGACATTGAATATTTTACTTGTTCTTTTCATAGGACTTTGCATTTGACATCATTATGTCAACTCATAAGCTTTGGAAGGCACTACTTCAAAAACAGTCTGATAGTGGAGAGATTGAATGGTGAGTTGGCCTTTTTCAGGGCAGTTGGGGCAAGGGTGGTTTGCAATTATTATTTTAATTACTAAAACATTAAGTAAAATCTAAATTGATATATTTGATCTAGGTGTAAATTAATTTATGGTATTCTATGCTTTGCATATAGTTATTGTAAGCTAACAAACTGCAATATAAATCCCAGTGGTTTGAAAAGATTTTAAATGATTATATAATGCCTTCTTTTTTTTATATCTTTTTTAACAGTAAAAATATATCTGTCTGTGAGAGCCCTTACATATGCAGTCCAGATGAGGCCAGAAAGATTGTCCAATTGGTGAGAACTTAGCTCAGCTATTCAACTTTATATATTTCTAAACTCTTTTATAAAGGTTTATTAGTTAGCAAATGTATAATGTGTTGTTGAATTTTCAGGCCTCTCCATTTGGTAGTGCATTTCCTGTATCTCCACAGAGTGAGTTGAATTCAATTACAGTTAAAAATAATAATAAAACATATATAAAATTCAGTCATTTGAATGAACATTATACTGTATGTGCCTTCTTCTAATCTTTGCTCACTCTCCAGTATATTCACAATATATTTCTTTACACAGTGGATGACTGGCATTTTGTCCAGAAGTGACACTGATGTCCTCAAGGTGGCGGGCAGTGCAACAAAAAGCAGTGATATCATTGTTGGATATGACTGCTTCTTTATATTCAGCATTATTTATGGGATACATTCCTATCAATTCTATTAGTTTAACCTAGTTTGAGATATGATATCTGATATTTTTTCATTTTAAAAGTATACTTGCAATATCATTGTTGTATTGAAGGGTGAAGATATTTCTTTTCAGAATATATATCTGCCTGGTTGGTTGTTCTTTTCATTTAGAATTTCCAAAACATGTATTATTACTGTGCCATTACGTTAATGGTTTTGTGGTCACGTTTTTCTTTCATGTAACATGCTAAATTAAATAAAGTAAAAATGACAAATTTCTAGTTTGAACACTTTAAGTTATTTGAATTGACAATGAACATATCAACTTAGACAAATCAGTGCTTTAAATAAATATAAATTTTATTAAAAACACCCACATCTCAGCAACATTAGGAATGATATAATAAAACAGCTTTCAGATAGACTGCATTCAGTAAATTACATTACTTACAGTATTTATTTCTATCCTTAATTCAAACTTTTTCTGTAGCATACCAAACGTCAGTAGGGAAGCCTAAGAAATAAAAATGACAGGCCAAACATTTCCACAGTTTTGATTATGCCATTAGTGTCTTGATTGCAAAATACCAAGTTTACTGTATTTAAACTGCTTTACATTTGAGTTGAGCACCGTTTGTTCATTTTGTAAGCTCATTATGTCATTCAAGTAATGTTGACTCACCCAGAAACACACTGAAGCATCTTCAAGTATGGCTATGCTTTTCACCTGCTATATCATAAACACCTCTGTTTTCTCAACAACTGCTGCTACTGTAGCCAGGTCTTGTACATCTAAATTCAGAAATTAACATAAAGGAATAGTTTGCAGAAACTATAACTTTGAATGTTTTAGCTAACAGGATCATAGAACTGTAAACATTGCTGTATTTGAATGGGAGTGCAGTATTTACAAATACTTCCTGGGTTAGCTAACAATGGATAGGCTATTGTGTTAACCTGGACAAAATGAATGCTGACTTGTTTTTGCATATGACGAGGATTGCTAATAGATTGGCTGTGGTTATGTTTGACAGAACTACATTTATAGCCTACATTAATAACAAAAAATGAGTTGATTCCTGCAATACAAATGCATGGTATGTACAATGTGGCATAATTTATTTATTTTAACACATTTACAATCTATTTTAAATAAACATTTTTTTTTCCTGAAAAAGAAATGAAGTGCTTTTAGAAAATGATAGAATATATGATACTGTAATTTCATTATATATTCCATTAGTTAAAAAGAATAGACAGGGGAGAAAGATCATTATACAATTGCTTAGTGGTTATAAATAACTGTAATTATACATAAGCACAAAGATGTCTGACTACCTTAACCCGCCCTGGTCTTGCCTCTTGGCAAAATAAACCTAGTAAATGTCATACTGTAGGCTACTTTCCCTTTAGTCAACTCAGTGCATATTATAAATTCAACCTATTTAAATAAGAAAATCCAGCCATCCTGTTATAAAATGAGGACAAAAGTAAGGAAATGTATCTTACTTAAAAATGTTACTTAAACATTTTTTTAGGTATGGCAGATTTAAGAAATAAAGTATGGGATTCTGGATGTGTAAGTAAGTCCCTGATTAAGAGTAATACAAGATCAATACAGGTGATGAAGGTTTTCATATTTGCAAATGTCCCTGATTTGCACCATCATTAAAACAAAGCATAACTAATTATTTCTAGCAGATTTATAATTAAAGGAAACACTTTGCATTTTGGCAGCCTGAAGTAGCAATTAACATTGTTAAATAAATGCAGGAAAATGGCAGGGGGAAAAAAAAGCAAATTTTTTATAGTCCTATTGCCAAACATGTTCTGAGGTATATGGCAGGTTCTGTACATCATTCATTAGCATTCTCACTGCTCAATAGTCTCACATCTAGCAGGTTGAATAGCACCATATGAAATAAAATCAGTTTAAACCCAAAGACATTAAATGAAAAAGGCTGTTACTAAACTTTATCGCTAAACTATAGAATTCAAAATTAATTTACTGTACAAATCTCAACTTTATCTTACAAATGGATTACAATATGTATTGACCTCACAGCAAGCCAGCTGCCTTTAAAACCATAACAGCCACACTGTACACTGCTAACCCTGGTTCTTGTTCCTCACTGTATGAAAGGGACAACATGTTTACTAAACACCACAGTCACAAGACTACATGTAATATTCACAATCTACTTTTGTTCAATGAACCCGTGGACAGGATCGTTGAAACAGTCACTGACAGCAAAGAAACCCTTATAAATGACAAATGTGCTGCACAAGTGTCTTTTCCACTTTAAATTATTGAAATTGCACCATTAGAATGGCTCAATTTACAGTATAAATGACACAGGAAAGTGAAAGAAGCACCAAAAACATGCTAATGTAAAAGGTACGTTTGCATGGTATCCCAACAGTTGTATGGATTGTTGATTAACATTGAGTAACTTTCATCTTAAGGATGGATTTTAAAATGTAATTTCAACTTTATCAAAACATTTACCTCATTATAAAAGTGCTCTAAAAACACTGATCAGCTAATCAGAATAACAACTGAAACTGATCTTTACAATGCCTTTTCAGTGCCATTCATTAAGAAAGCATCACTCAAAGTGGCATGAATAGTGTAAAGGCGTTCAAATTTAAAAACTTTTAATGAGAACGTTCTTTAGCACCGTGAATGTTTCCACTCAGTTTTATGCCAAGATAGGTTGGTATGAAATAGATTTTTTGTAAGAACATTGTATCCAGTATTTTAACAAGCTTGCACTAAAAAGGTGAAAGCACCAAAACATGTAACAGTGTGTATTTTGCAAAAGTAATTAAACAAAAATAAATACATTAGTAGGGTCTACCAACTAGTAAAGCTTTTTTTTTAATATGCGTTTTGTTGTTTTTTAAATTTTTTGATGTAAAAGACCTGATGTGGAAGATGGTTGCCATCACAACTCATGTCAAGTTCAGTGTTTTCGGTGACATGGTTACCTTTAGGTTAAAGAGGAGTGTTATTAGGCTAGCGGTGCTTGAGGTCGTAGTATGTCATAAATATAGCACCTTTCAGTTTTCTCATTCTGTCTCCTCATGTCTCCTTTTTACACAAACCGACTGTAAGGCCCTGTGACCTTGGTGAAGGCATAGGGTGTTGTACTAACATAGGTGTTGGTTGTGCAGGACAGGGACCCTTCAATAAGTGTCTGGATGAAACGCTTGTAAGGAGGCTCCCCACTTGGTTCCAAATACTCACGCTTAGCCCCCTTCTTGTTGCTCTTACTGGGGGTCACTTCACCACCATTCTTCTCTGCATCTTCCTCTTTTTCTCGGGCCTTCTCTGCCATCTTGGCCTCCCACATAGCCAAGCCATGTTTTGCCTCATTCATGTTTTTATGCTGGTAGAAGACCAGGGAGATGCGTGTTGGGTGGTGACGGTCTGGGTTCTTTAGAGGTGTTGTTGCATGAAGCTCCCGTTTTGCACACTCAATGAGGATCGAGCCGTGTGAAGGGGCCACGGCCACACCGCCAATATCTGGGTCCAAAAAGTTGTGCTCACTGTCTGACCACATCTCTGGTTTCTGCGGTGCTGTGGGTGTTTGAGGGGGCTCCTGCTTAATACTGGCTCCTAGGAAGCTGCCATTGGGTAAGCCTAACCCAGACGATGTTTCAGAGCTCAGACACTCACCACCTAGAGATGTAGGAAGCACCTGTGGGCTAGGTACTCCCAGCTCTGTTTTAATTTGCATACGGAAAGGATCTTGGTCTGAGGGGAATACTTGAGGACTTTGAGAGAGGTATGGATTTGGGTATCCAGCAAACTGATTACCTTTGCTTACAGCAGCTGCATAGTCCATATTTGGGTGGCCTGAGGGTGGACTGGAGATTCCATCTACATATTGGGTGTCTGATGCACCGTTGGGGCCGTAAGGAGAAAAAGGTGCCATAGGGTGAACCCTAGGTCTCCTGCTGCAGGTGCTGTACCCATTGACCTGTAAAGCTGGATCACCGTACCTTTGTGGATATTTGACCTCATAGCGTTGGTGTACGCTGTATTGCTGCTCTGGGCAAAGCATCGGGCTCTGTTGTCGATACACGTCAAGGTGCTTTGGATTTGAAGCATAATATGCATGGTAATTATCAAGCGGCATTCCACCATTACACTGATAACCTGGATATGGACGGTTTGAGCCATTCATGAAGGAGTTTGGTACATGGAGTGCAGAGGGGTAAGGGGTAGCTGGTGCTGGTGGCTGAGGATACATGCTGCCTGGCTTGGAAGTGCTTGAAAAGAGCCCAGGGTGATTAGAAAATGTAGGATAGTTAACTGGATGTGATGCACCAGGGTATGCTGGAAGCATGTTGTGGTGCTGCTGAGGGTGGGTCCCGAGTGGAAGTATTGGCTGGCTTTGCTGAAGGTTTGCTCCCATTGCACCTGGGATTGGTCCTAGATAAAAACACATCCACCATTTAACAACTCTTTTGTGACTTATTTTGCAAATATTATTTGCAATAAATGTAATTGTTTAGTTGTTTAAGGTTAGATTAGATATGTGTACTGTATATGTTTATATTGATGTGTACAAACACAGAATAATTACTCACCTGTTCCTGGAGTACTCTGAGTGCTATTCTCAAGAATGCCAGCTTTTGATTTAGCATTAAGGGCCTTTTCTGCCTTAACGTTAGGCAAATCCAGAATGGCATTCTTGTTGGCAGCTGCCTTTTTAGCATCTAGCTTTTTCTGCCGGCATGACTTGGCAGGCTCTGCAAGCATGCGAACCTGACGGCGGAAGGCACTGAGGACTTGTATGGCGCCTGATTTAATTTTTTCCTGCTGACCCTCTTCACTCCCAAATTCATCAGTGTTGGAGGCCTTGTAAAGGGGGAGCACATGTAATTGCTCATCTTCTGCGATTTTCCCAATCTCCCGGTTATCTTCTCTGGTTAAGGTGCAAACCTGATGAAGAATAGGTGGGAATTATGCATAACTTCTTAGCTACATGAGATATAGATATATTAGACTAATTACATATATTTTCTATATAAATATATATGCTATCTACACATCTGCTTCTTGTAAAACCTAGCTACTTACCACAGTACTCCCACCCTGCATGTTGTGGAGATCTCTATGAGAGTGGGCACAGAAATCCATACAAGCAGTAACCCCAGAGAAAGGGCGACCCTCCTTTCGTCCTAGACGACAGTCTGGTGCTCTGTGTTCATGTTCCACCTACACATAAATGTCATGATTTTTTTTTAAATTTGGCCTCTATCTTTAGAATGAAGAGAAACAGTGTATCATCACTTACATTATTAACACTCTCCTCAGTAAATGTTTTGACATCCTGAATTATTTAACTAATTTGAACTACACTACTGGCTGCATACTCACCTGGTTCCCATAAGCATCAGGTGCCATGACTTTATACTTGGGAGCCAATAAAGTTGCCAGATCCTGGAGGTTCTGTTCCAGTTTCTCCTCCTGAAAGACATTATTTGATATTTTTCAGAGTCAACAAAAGCGTAAACATTAACATTTGTATTGGGGCTAAATGATTTAAGGTTTTGCATATTTACTATATATGTACCTCTCTAGGATCATCGCCAAGTAGTTTGAATTTCCTTGGAATTTTACTCCTAGCAAATTTGCAGCCATTGTAGTACATGCTCCAGGAGCAGCCAAAAGAGAAAGATGCTCCGCTGGCCTCAGGATCTAACCCCTGGCATGCACATGTCCTCCTGTATGACATAAAGGAAAGATTTAATCAGAGCTATGGTTTTCCTTGTGCGTGCAAAATGAATAGCTAAAAGTTATATTACCAATTTCAATAATGTTATAAATATGAACGTTACTACGGCACATTCTAATACTTAAGTGTTGATGTTGTTATATTAAGAGTGTGACTGTTGCCCCAGCATTATTTCAGTGTTACTTACTCCTCATTGAGAGCACATCGTCTCTGGGTGTGGGCTCCATGTTTTGTTAGAGTGTCACTTAGCTCGAGGTACAGACGGTCAGCCAAGCTGGGGGCGATGCCTTCCCAGATCAGGATTACTACAATAATACAGGCATGCTCGCATGTGTGACCATTGCGCTCTCGCACCAGCACCATCAGTTTCTCCTCCACACCCGACCGACGAATCACCTGCAACAAAAAAGAGAAGAAATTGATGCAGTTGCAGCTTGTCAAGATGAATGTTATAGAGGCCATTGATTTCTGAAAATGATCATACCCATTTGGCTATAGGGCAGCCCTGTGTACTTTTTCCTTCCTTGCCTGTATATATTACTTTTTCAATTCTGATCGCAGTACCAGTTAGGCCAGACCTTGAAGTGAAAGAATGAGAGAGAATGAAAGTCAAAATATATTTGGTGGTTTGTAAGCAATATAAAGTGACGTTTAAAAAAAATGTACATGGCTAATTCTAGTTTACCTTTTCTCCATGACTTCTCGTATTCCAGCAACACTGGGTGCTGCTCCTAGGTGAGTGTAGTATGGGCCCTCATCTTTCTCACTGATTTGTTCTGTGTAGCACACAGAAAAATCATTCGCTCACAAAATACCTCAAATACAAAATTACATGAAACCAACATTGTAATACTTACCAACACAGTGGCAGGATGCAATGTCGTACTGTGTTTTAATTGGAGTGTCCAGCAGGTTCTTTATAGGGGTGTCCAACAGCTTCATGGGAGAATCCATAAAGCTTTGGAGAAGAGGTTCTTTCTTTGGGGTGAATTCAGGAGGTTTTTTCAAAGCTTCGTAGGAAGAGTTTACTCCTTCTGATAGGTCGGTGTTGGTTGAAAGCACTGTGACAGCCCCTGATGACTCCACCTTGACCTTGGATGAATTTATAACAAGAGACTTCTTTTCAAACACTGGGGAAAGCTGGTACTGCCGTAGGCTTTGCTCCATAGTGGCCAGGATGCTGCCCTGCTTCCTGCTTTGTTTACACATAGATTGTATGTGTTCTTGCTTGACCTGTACATTGCCCATACCCACATCTTGACCCTGTAGCTGCTGATCCTGCTGCTGGGGTCTAGATGGCTCAAACCGTAGGTCATTTTCTATTTTCACAGCTCTCAGGCCTTGTTTGATGTCAGGCGGATGAGTGGGACCCTGGCGCTCCTGGCGCTGTAGCAAGTGCATCCGAAGTGCTGCATGCCTCTGAAAGTCTCCCTGGGGACCTGAAGGGCTCAGAGGTAGTTGGGGTCCTCTCTGCATCTGTGCGCAAGATTCATGCTGTTCAGCTTTAGGAAACATCTGTGTTGTCACCTGTTGGTTTACTGTACCTTGTGGCAAGTCATTCTGGGACTGTGTGGTGCTCATTGGGAAGTCATTGTGGTTGGACTGATAACATTTGGACTGTGGAAGATATTGCTTTAAACTACTGCTGCCTGAGTTAGGAGCATACTGTCTGCGAAGTTGTTGTTGCATCTCTGTGTTGCTATAACCAAATGCTACTTGGTCGCTGTGCTGGGGAGGTTGGGGGTTGGATACAGCTGGGCTGGTTCTAATGGGCTGAAGCTGCTGTTGGCCTGGCTGAGGTTGACTGTGAGGCCTATAGTTTGGAGACTTCAGCTGTTGCCCTTCAAACTGGGACGGGTGGGATAAAGGGCGTTGTTGCTGGTGTTCATGATTATGCTGCTGTTGTTGACAGTGCTGTTGTAAACATCCAGGTGACAGAATTTCCTGGAGGTCGGGGTCACCTTCACATAAGTGCTCTGGCTGCATGCGTGTGCGATATCGGCTATCTGACTGCTGCTGTTGGGGGAAGTTACAAGGCTGGGGCAATTTCTGGGGAAGAGGTTGCTGTGTTGGCTGTGTTTTTATATTTGATTGTTGCCATTCATGGGCTGTGTTGTGCTGGGCTGTAGTACAATGTGATTGGGCTGGCAGACAGTCCTGAAGCTGTTGGTGCTGATGAAAGCTCTTAGACGCTTGCTTGTTATCTGTGAAATCTCCCTGTGTTTGAAATATTTGCACTGTCTCTGACTCCAACATCTGGCTATGGGTCTGGGATTTAGCTGTCTGCTCAGGCTGAGGCCTAGAAGGGAAACCCCTCCTCCATATATGCTCATGACTCTGGGATGGTGGGCCACTGGCAGGCTGCTGCTGGGGGGAGCCCAGGTCTATCCAGCCTCTCTGGTTGGGTGCATGGCGTGATAAGTTGATTTTCTGTTGGGATATGTTATCCCCTGCCTCTATTTCATTGTCTACTCCAGAGATCTGAGACTGCTGGGGACCTCCACATGAATTTCCAGAATGCTGTTGGAAAGGCTGGGGCGGCATCCCATACTGAAGGCCAATTGCGTTTTGTTTGCCAGACCCAGCTTCCACATTTTTCCCACCTCTCTTCATTCCTGGGTTGGGAAAGGGTCTGAAACAGCATTCGTCTGCTTTCTGGGGAGAGTTGTTGTGCTCGGTATAGGGGGTTTGATTAAATTCCCGGTTGGCTTTCCCATATATTCCTCGGGAGTTTGAGTGTTCTGGAAAAGAATTTGCACCATTTTGAGGTGGTTGTAAACTGTTGGAAGTATTTGTAGCAGGGCTCATGTCAGACAATTGTCCCAGAGAAAGCTTGTGCTCCTGACCAGAGTAAGGTTTCTGCTGCTGCTGTTGGTGTGGGTTGTCTCCATAGTTGTTGGAGTACCCATTCACTACATATGGAGCAGAGTTAAAATTGTTGCTGTCTTTAGTATTGTGTGCCGCCCCAGGCTGCTGATGCTCTGAGCTAATTTGCACTGAATTTGAAAAACCTGAGGTTAAAGAGAGCTCACATGTCATTGAACCATTGACAGCGCTTGAGTGTGACCCAGAGGTTTGTGGTGCAATGGACACTTGTTCAGGGTAATACTGAGACAGAGTTTTCTCCAAAAGATCACCTGGAGTGCCTTCCATGGTTGGGGGTGAAGTGACATCACCATTGGTAATTGGTTTATTCCTTGAAAAGGAGAATATGTCCCCATTTGGAAAATTTATATTCTTTTTTTCTACTTTTGTCTCATTTGGCAAGGCATTACAGTCAAAATCTGTTAAATTTGTTAGGTCAGGAAAATTATCCACCAAAGCAGATCCCATATCCTTATCTCCTAAAATATCAGAATTCATTCTGAGTTTTTTAGGCTGTTGGACCAGCAAGAACTGGTCAGTGAGCACATGTTTCATCTCCCCATTCATGTAAGATTCTTGATCCAACAGTCCTTGAATTGTGGCAGGGCTGTTGCAGTTTTCCCTCTCTCTTTTCATGGAGGTAACCCTTTCACTTTGCTTGTATTCATTCCAGTTCTCATCTCCCTTAATCTGTGTAGGCGCTCCTGCTGGAGGCTGGTTTCCATTCTGGAGTTTGGAGGTCTTGACGAGTAGGTTTTCATCGTGAATAATGCCAAATTGTGCTAATAACAGATTTTCTTCCGTGTCATGGCTGGCCTTTTCTGTTTCCATCTGGCCCACTCTGAGTCCATCAACAGGGCTGCCCTCTGTCCTTCCTACAGAACGTAAATTGATTAGGTTACAAGATTCAATAAGTATATGTAATATTTTTAATACACAACACAATGATGAAAAATACTGTAGTAATGTTTTGAAAGAAAGGATGAACAGAAATGTCTCTGTTTTCAAATGTAAATTCACCAAATTGATCACAATATGACTATACCATTCTCTGGGTGTTATCAGCAAGTCTATTTAACCCTCGTAATGTACTCCGGGTCAGAATGACCCAAATCACTAGCTCTTGTGGCAGATAGAAGGCGCTAA